>UZAE01000277.1:0-27690 GCA_900617975.1 Rodentolepis nana | reverse complement strand
CACCCTCCTCCACCCCTTTTAAAATCTAGAAGGCCCACGGGTGCTCATCTAAGAGTGACGAAACAAAATGTCGACATTTACAAATCCAAATAGGAAGGATTCGATTTTTCCCACAAGTAATACCTGAAATACTAATCCACTTAAATAAAGTTCAGTAATAAGTATTCTCAATAACGAATCCGAGAGCAAAAAGCGTGGTGTACACTCTGTTAGGAAAAGGAAAGGTTAGAACAGTTGGGGAGGACAATGGAATTGTATGACAAAAGTGTGGGGTGTGGGATAAAAAAAATGTACAGCAGAGAGGGAGAGAGAGGGGGGGGGGGTGGCGATCCGTCAGCGTCCAAGTCGAGCGAATTGGTCCAAATCGGGAACTGCTGCAAGGAATTGTTCGATATGACCGATGGAAGTCAAATCTACTACTCCAGCGCCTCCATTATTTACGCCTGAAGCATCCTCTTCTTCCATTTCCAACAGCACAATGTCCTAAAATGGGGAAGCAACATAATAACTGCCAATCAACAACATAAATCTCTTGCTCATAAAGACCAATGCGACCAAAACAACTTTAACTTAGATGAATTCGACAAAACACCCCCTCCCTTTAGGATGATAAATACTTATTTGTCACCTCAAAATTAGATGATTTAAGTGAAAAAGGGTGTTTGGAATTGATGGGACGAAGAGAACAAACACTAAAGTGCAGGGGGATCAAATAACAACCCTAATGGGGGATATCTAGGACATCTGTTTTTTCTTCAAGAAATCCGGATGGAATTTTTGGCACAACCCGAGATAAGTATTTTGCAGACCGACTTTAACAATGGAGGTGAAGTGAGATAAATTAGATTTAAATTAATTTTACTAGCGATAAAGACAAACAGACATTCCTAGAATGAAAACAGACTTAGGATAGATCATCACAAGAACCTCGAGCTCAAATAGCACCCTGATAACTCAACTTAAAAGGATTGTTTTAAAAGACTCTAGTTGAAAAGGAGTGCATTTTTTGAGAATCTCCGGCAAGAAGCTCGACTTCTACAACCGCTCGATTAGCCCGACAATCGGTATAATTAGAAACTGCTCAGTAAGTTGCTATCTTGTGAGCCTTGAATACTCAGACAAAAAACGATTGTATCTCCTCAAATAACGTTAACATGACGGCAAGGAAAAAGAGAGCAAACAATTTGGTATAATAAGTGTATCATTGGGTAAGGTCAAATATCTCGTGACGACTAAAGATAGTGAGCATAAAATTTAGTCTATCTGGCACTGTCGATTGCTAAGAGCTGGTGAGGCAGCACATCATAACAACCAAGTCACCATTCTAAAGCAACTCATTTCTTCCCACTTTGCATAACAAGAATTGCCCGCGTTTAAATAAGTTGATCGAGCAAAGAGTGCACCAACGATTAGTAGCTACCTCCCCCCTTCCCTCCCCCCCCCCACCCTCTCCTTACTTTAGTAATGACCAGAATAGCTAAATTAGCGTTCATTTCCAAAAGGGGTTTTAGTGAGGCCTCTCTTAATACTTCAAATGTCTAACTTGCTTGGGTCAATAAAAGTATGTAACTCACAGAAGAGTACGATGACATTCCAGGACTGGTTAGACGGAAGAAGTTTTCACCGATAACCAACCTCGTTTCCCCATTGTCGAAGATTTGTATTTTGCCAACCTTACCAAACTTCTCAATGGGTGAGCCCTACAAACAAAGTAAACAAATCTTGAACTGGTTGTCAAAGAAATAATTTCAATAAACCACAAAATTACATGCTAAAATATACAGAGTGACCATGTTGGATGAAATAGAAGTCTATAAGTGCATTACTAAAATAATATCCTAATCGAAATGCATAGAAACGAACACCCATACCTATATGCATAATCACTTGATCTACACGCTTTAACTTTGAAGCTTAAATAAATAAAATGGCGTGCAAGTGTGATAGTGAGCAACATGCTTATGAGAGGCAAGTCACAAACTTCATAATCGAGGGCAACCGGCATTCGAAGAGAGAAGATACTGCCGTTAGATTTTTGTTCATCAAACAGTTCGTGGACCAGAGGGGTAGATGAGTGGATAGAAGCCTGATTATCAGATGAAGGAGCAGAAGCTAAATTAGACCAATAAACAGTCACTCATGATCGGCTTACATGAAGAAAAAACCATGACAATAAGTCTTACATGGAAAATGATCTCTTTTAAATTGCTTAGAAATTTCAGGGGGATCCGGCGGCATTATATTAGGTGGATGTTTGAAAACTTGATGGATGTTCGAGAGAGTTGGATATTCATTGTCAAAGTTCTGAACTTCGGTAGAAGGTGGAATTTCTGCTGTTGCCTTTGAGGAAGCTTTGCTACTTCGAGATGGAAATGAATCTAGACAATTAATTAAGCGTTAAGTTAAATAGATCAAACCGTAAAAAGTCAAAATTTAATTTTAAAACTTACCCCTCTCAAAACGAGTCCGATCATTTCTCTCAGCACATCCAAGACCAGACTCAAACATCGAAAACCCCTGTACGAAGCGAGGCTCATCGCCATCAAGAGCCTTTCGATTTATCCGTCCACGAGTGGCATTCGACTTCCCAGAAAATTGCTGGGACTTACGAGTATCATCATTGGAATTGCTAATATTTAAGAAAAAGATTGCAAAAGAAACAATAAGTACTCATTTATTCAATAAAGGTAAATGACTCAAAGTTATTACACTTACGATAAACTAGCCTGAGACTTTTTGGCCAATGCTTTGGTAATATTAGGTGTAAATTTGCGTTTTCTGGTGACTTTCTTTCCTTCCGAATTTATAACATTTTGGAAATCCATTATACGACTATCAACGAAACACGAGACCGTAATCAAAAAATATAGGAAATATAAAGGCTAGTTGAGCACTATAAAAAACGAGGCATATCCAATCCCGAATGTGACGGCAAATTTCGCAGATTAAAACAAGCGTGCTAATGTTGATAGAGTAATATTTTGATAGTAAACGTTTATTAATTACTTCGGTGAGTTAGGATATTATTAAACTTATTAATAAATAAATTCAAATTCTAACCAATTTATCATTCTTTCTGATACTATTTTGCGCGAGCACTTGTATTGTTGCCTTTTAATTGTGCTTGTTTTCCTGAAATATTGGGTCAAAACTTTAGAAAATGTATTATTTTTAACGGCATTATTGGCTTTTATGATGCTTATAAAGCAGGGTTTCTAACCAAATTGGAAAATAAAAAATTCTCCATTATGACACAATTCGTTATTTTTCATTTTCCGGGCTTTTATTAATGAATGTTGCTGATGACTTCACTTATAAACCAACTTATTCTCATTGATGCCATGATCCAATCAACAATATTGAGAGATACACCTATGGTGTGAAGCATGCTTATTCAGAGAACGTGTCTGTAATAGAACCTGGACATTAAAATAAAACTATGGGTTTCTTAAACAATGCATTGTCTGCCTGAGGGAAAATAACAGTTCTTTGTACAAGCATAATACCGTCATGCACTGCACTGGATGCCGATTTTGATCAGTTTCGTTGCTCAGCTTCAGATAGTTTAAGTCAACTGTTTCTTGTCTTCTATGTGTCATTCACCAATGAAATAATTAATAAAGTAGGAAATTATTTATAAAATTTTTTTCATAAAGTTGATCAGACATGTTTTGTCGAAATAATTCAACGTACCCTTCTCATGGACTGGAATGTGCAATCTTTTACGCTTTTGAAAACGAATTTAAAATGTTCATTATTTTCAATTATATTGTTGATTGGTTTATCTCCTTCTTATATTACACCTTGGCCCGAGTTCTGATTCTGTTTCACAGACTAATAAAACAACTTTTCTGGTCAGTTAAGCCGCCATCAATGTCTCCATGGTGAGTGATCCGAATTCGGATCTTCCCTGGGCTTCATCCCCAAATACGACAAAATTTAGCATAGTGAAAATTGAACACAACAGTCTTGATGCCTTGGAAATAGCGTTTTGACAACCTAAATGAGTCAATTTGTTGAGTGGACAGTCGGGAAGGAAATTATAATCATATCGTTGTTATATTGCCAGGTCCTGAAGGCGTAGGTACCGCAATCTCGAAGATCGTATCCCACAGCTCCTAGAAGTTCTCCCATTATTTTTCTTTATCAAGAATAATACAATTTCTCACAAGAAACGGGCAAATCAAATCTGGAGAAGACAAACTGCGTTTCTCAAGAGATATTTAAAACATGCCCATAGGTCAGTTTTATTTGGCTCCAACTTTACAGTAGGAGTGTCGATATGTTTAATAGAATTTCAACGAATCAACAATCACCTCAAAGTATACTTCACACTAGTAACCCTTCCATTATATAATATTAGTCTTATTATGCTAAAAGCAGTTATTAATGTCTACACAGAAAACATTGCATATATTGCTAATCCTCCAGTCCTTTCAGATCCTGAAGGGTTGTTTCAATGTCGGGTTCAGAGGTTTCATAGACCATGCCGTCTCCATCATAGGGTTGACAGGGAAAGGGGAGAAGAACATGCAGAAGAAATCGTCTGCACAGCTCCCCTTTTCCGTGGTGCGATCTCGGGGTTTCAAGACCCAAAAACCGAAGCCAATTAGAGCGAGGTCCAAAGTCGAAGAGATTGCGGTATATGCGATTGTAATGCAGGCGTAGGCAGCATGCAATGCGAGAATTCTGTACCCTCTCCACACTGGTCTCGCCCCTTGTAATCAATAGACCGTGCCACAGCAAGAGACCCATCGTAAAAAGGAAGACCACAGCGGCAACACGATAGAGAGCCCCAATGAAGGAATGTGTCAAACGATTGATTGAATTGTACTTCTAAATGAGAAAAAGTGCAAACGGCATACTCAATTCTTCACAAAAGGGCATGAGATCCTCAGAAAGAGGACTAGTGCTCGGACGAGAGGCATTAATTTTAATCCCAATATGTATAGCTTTATCACACCTGAATCATTCATCAACACGCCTACCTTATACTTAGGTCCAGTGGTTCATTCACATTCATGTTCATTTTAGCCTTTTAACAAAGAACTCTCGTGCATTGACAGCTGAAGTTTATAGGCAACCAGCACGTTGTCATGCCTACTGAAAACCTCACTTTTGTTCCATTTGGTTCCACCCTTCGGGGATTCTAATCTGGTGAAATCGGGTGCCACTAAGAGTTTAGGAGAATTAAGCTCCAACAACTACTGCATCCTGCTTCATAAAGGATTCAAGACGTTGCATGACTTCACAGAACTCCAGCCAATATTTATCTAATTCCCTGACAAATGGTTAAATATTAATGCTCTTATGATTGAGCATAAACACGTTGTCTGCCAAGACGCAGTAACAGGAGACTCAGCTGGAGAGAAGCGACAGTAAGTGAAGATCTGACTCATCAAATTAATCTGGTGAATCATGCGACAAATGACAGTAAAGGATGGCCGTGAACCATCCACCGACTTATTATAAATAAGTTTAGTTATTACACCGGGGTGTGCGATAGACTTACCTCCACGTGGTGCATCCTGGGCAACGTATACTCATACGGCAAAAAAGTCTATTACCTGGTAGTTGACTTCAAACTACTATGACCCCACTGTATGTCATATTCGACTACTTTCACAGTACTCATCCCACCTTTTTCAACCTTATCTACCTTCGTCTTTGATACACTCTTCTGTCCCCCCCCCCCTCCTGAATTTTTTACACTTTGATGTTCCTTCCCCTCTGTGAAGCCTGAAGTCAACTAAAGGGCTAATGATAACAATCAAAACGCCTGCCATTTGATATAACAATAATAATATCGTTAAAAAAGCAAACCAAATTGCAGAAAACTCTCAGTTACTCTAGGGCTTATGGAGGTTAAACGATGTTCATCGGAAGTTGAATCGCCTACTACACTTCACTGAGTGAGTTAAATTTTCAAAGGCATTTACACGCCATTACCTCTTAACTTAATAAGCTTAGCAAAAAAATGACTTTAATAAACGGATATGGATCAATGTGCATTCCTAGAGCAGAGGGGTAACGACAATTAGTTGAAAAAATAAGATTATTCAAATAGAGTTAGAAGATTCAGCTCACTTGATTGGTATTATTGCAAATATTGCGCATGTGCTCGATGTAATCGCTGTATCCAGCCGCATAGAGATAAACGATACCGAGGGAGAGATGAAGAAGGAAGAGGTAGAAGTGACGATGAGTCCGCAGACCAACACAATTGTTGAGCCAGGGACAGTGATGATCCATTCGAAGGACACAGACGCCACACACTCCACAGTGATGTGCTCGCAATGGACGCGGTCTCTGACACCTCGTGCACATTGTCCACGGAATGTCTGGCGATAGTGGAGCGATTGGATCCACTACGCCAGGTGAGATTAGAGCACCTGGGACAGAAAAGTTGACTGAAAGTCGAATTTTAAAAAGTCGGCAGTTAGAACGATTGTGTCGTAGCACATGATCAGAGCATTTTAATGCAAACCAGGAAGGCAAACCCCTCCCCCCCCCCTCCCCCCCACTGAGAGGAAAGTTGACTGGCACAAAAAAGTATTAGTTGAAAGGGGGCTTCTCGATTGGACCACCATAGCAGCTTCGTATTCGATTGGTTGCCTAACCAGTCGACATAAAGTCTCAGCTCGTGTTTCGTTTGAAACTTCAATAATGCTGAAATATGCTCAGATGTGCTTATGGACAGCTTTGCTATTTAATTATGGAGAAAATCGCTATCAATTTACGTTCCGATCGTTATTGTCTCAGCCTACGAATGTGGATAAATAAGTTCGCATGATATCCAGCCTTTAGTAATCATGGGGTGGATTGGATTCCCATCGTGATGAAGCCGGGTGGGCGAAGTGGAAAAGTCTTGCTAAGTTAGGGCGCAGAAAGCGTAGATCCACTTGCCAGACCACTCTTTCCATAAAAAAAACGAGGGGAATCGAAAAGGCTTTTAGAAAAAGGGCATGGGGATTGACAAATAAATTAAAATGTCTAATTCATTCAATCAAACTGGGAAGTAAAATAAAACAGACAACCAAAAGAGCCTTGCCTGAGAAAAAGTGGACAGCAATGTTGACCAGAAGAACATGTCCAAAAAATGCATGAACGAGAAGAATAGTGAGTTCTGAAGACTGTCCAGAATCGCGCCAACGTTTAAGTCGGAGAGGAAGGAGGCATAGATAAAGAGAAAGTACAACTGAACCAATCCCAAAGACTACGAAAACAACCAAAAATCGACCGAGAGCACGATGTTGTTTAATGCTGAGATGAAGAATGCGAAACATGAAAAGCCTCCAATAGACGAGATTGGCAAAGTTGGCAGTGATTTGCAAAAGGCACGAAAGGAACCACAACAGACCTGTACGGCTCGAAGTGGGGGCTGGGAACGAGACTTCGTTCCAGATGAAAGCCCTTGCAATTAGGGAAAGCAACTTCCACATTATCTATTTACATGAGAATTCTATATGTTCAAGCTAAATGAAGGTAGTTAAGTCCAATTTTTATTTTTATGTAATTACTTTACGAGACTATAACAATAATAATCAACCTTCCATAGCTCAGTCATACGAAAACCGCCAGATTATTGGGCGATAATTCGCACCTAACCAGCTGCTGCGTTTTGGAAAGTGGGCTAAATGACCACCGTTATTTTGAGGAATTGTGTCTGAATAACAATTAGGCCATGTGCATTCATTTAAATTTTAACTAAAGATTTGCTTTTATGTCTAAATTATGGATGAATAATGTTTACTTTGCTTGTATTCAATTGACTTTTGTCTTATAAACTCAACCCCTTCATACCAAGGTCACGTGATAGATATGCGACAGTTTAACCTGCATGGGCACGTATTGTTGCTTTTTTCCGAAGGTATCTGGCTGATATTAAAAGTTGTATTATTTTGGTCATCGTCATATATTTATGCATATACGAATTAAATCCAACTTTAGATTTTAAATGAATAGTTTATTTTCTGGAGTTGGTAAATTGCAACTAGATACCTCTTCTTTACTCGACGACGATGTTTCTAATCATAGTGAAATTGATAGACTGAAAACAGGTGAAGTATCTCCCAAAAAATTTCCTGATCGCCCAAAAATTCACTACACACCAACGGAAAATGATTTCGAAAGTCTCCCTGGGTTTGACCTTTCCACAGGCAATGAATGGCATTATCCTACCAGTGTCGAATTACGAACTTACCAGTTCACGATCACCGAACGATGTCTTTACCAAAACTGTCTTGTCTGTATTCCCACAGGTTTGGGAAAGACTCTGATCGCCGCTGTTGTCCTTCACAATTTTCTCCGGTGGTATCCCAACAGTCGGGTCGTCTTTATGGCACCAACTAGACCACTCGTTTCCCAGCAAATGCTTGCTTGCAGAGATCTCACTGGCCTTTCAATCTCTGGTGAGCACGCTGCAGAAGCAGTTGAGCTAACAGGGACAACTCCACCTCCTCAAAGAGCTGCAATGTGGAGTGGGCAACATCGTGCATTTTTTCTCACTCCTCAAGTCATTGCAAATGATCTCGCTTCGGGAATATGTCCTGCCACTTCAATTTCCTGTATCATTATCGACGAAGCTCATAAGGCTACTGGAAATCATGCCTATTGTCAGGTTCGTCTTTGTTAAGTTCGTGTCTAAGTCCCAAAATTTTTGTTGTTTTTACGTAGTTGTCCATTTGTAGGTGATTCGAGGAATAACAGGAGAGCCCTACAATCATCGACAATTTCGGATAGTTGCACTCTCTGCTACTCCGTCTACGCACCTCCTTGGGGCTCAGTCGATTATTGCTAATCTCCTCATTTCTCACTTGGAGGTACGAAACGAGTCCAGTCTTGATGTACGTCCCTACTGCCACAGACGAGCTATTGAAACTATTGTCGTGCGTCTGGATCCCCAGCTCTCCACCTTCAAATTACGACTTTGTGCACTAGCTGTTCCTCCTTTGCAAAGGCTCTGTGAACGTAATGCTCTCTGGACACCTAATCACGGCAAGCAACCTGATCCAGAGTCTTTTGCGCCATTTACTCTGGTGAAAGCTCGTGAGACTTTCCTGAAACAGAATCAATTCTCGCCGTACACTGGAATGATTATGCGAGATTTTCGTATTGCCACTTGTTTCGCTCGTTCTCTCCAACTTCTCACTCAGTATGGCCTTCGACCCGTTTATCAGTTTCTCCTTTCTAATACAGAGTCATCTGATGAACTAGCTCAAGTTTCTGGGTTACAAGAGCTTATTACTGATATAGGAAGTGCTTTGGGAATCAACAAATCAGATGAGGCTATGAGTCAACTACCGTTTGTTTTCGGCCATCCCAAACTTTTCAAATTGCGAGATGTTCTAATGGATCACTTTTCCAAGTCAGTTACAAACTGTCTCAGTCAAAGAGGAACTAGAGCAATTGTGTTTACTCAATATCGAGACTCTGTTGCAGATATAATGCACATGTTAAAGTCCTACTCAACTCTACTTCGACCGGCTGTGTTTGTTGGACAATCATCGTGTGATCAAGGTCATGTGCGGAAAAAGAACACACAACGTGACCAATTGGAAGTCATGGAGGCTTTCAGAGAGGGCCGGGTGAATATTCTGATCTCCACTTCTATCGGTGAGGAAGGTTTGGATATTGGTCAAGTGGATTTAATTGTCTGCTATGATGCTCACAAATCCCCTTCAAGACTGATTCAACGTCTGGGTAGAACAGGACGCAAACGCTCCGGAAGGGTTGTGGTTTTGCTCACAGAGGGTCGAGAACAGTCTAACTTCTCGCTGAGCATGGCTCGCTCTAGTACTGTCCACACAACTCTCTTGCAAGGGCAAGCAAACAGACAGTTGACCTTTTACCCCCACAATCCCCGCATGGTCCCGTTGGGGATTGATCCTGTCCCTATCTTTTGGCAACCTATTCGTTCTGATTCTGATGTTCCAATTAAGCGAAAATCCCTTAGAGAAAGCAAGAAAAGGTATTCTTTGTCAAATTATAATTTCCGTCTTTCACCTTGCCTACATTCTGCTCTAATATCTCTCGGGCAAACAGCGGAGGTTTGTGTGGACACATTTTCTAATCGATATTCCTTGAATCGAGGCATTGGAGCTACAAGGGAGGGATTTCAATCGGAGTTGATAGGTTCTTCTAAAACAACGTGGAATTTAGTGGCTTCTTTGAGGCTAATTGAACTTCATCGACGAGGTGGGACACATGCAATGTATCATGCAACCGGGATGAGAAAAGTCGACATGACTACTCCATTATCAGAGTTGATACCAGCATCAATGAGTCAGCTCACTCAGGCGGTTTCAGGATCAATAGTTAAACAATCTTCAGTTCCTCAATCATCTACTATCACAAAACCTCCAATTCGTTTGTTTAAGGGTCTTGTTTCAAAAAAACTAATGGTTATTCCTCGGTTTGAAATTGGCGAGGAGTTGAATCTTCCTAGTTCTCTCTCTATTTCTGACATAAAATTAGATAATTTAAATCGGGCATTTGAAACCATTGTTTCGAACTGTGATGTAATTGATCCTCCTTTACGAAATAATGAAGGTGGAACGTTGACTCCAACTAATTTGATATTTGATAATGGATTTGGACTGCCTGCTCCCATTCCTAGGAAGTCGTTGAATCTACATCAAAATTGCGAATTGCCTCCCGCCAAACGAAGGCGCTTTACAATTGGATTGGGGTCAGAATTAACAAAATCGCCAATTTCTGATCTGAATTTTAATAAAAGTTTGCGTTTTGGGAACGATTTTGACGACCTATTTGACGCCGTATGACAATGGACATGGTTGCGACTACATTTTCAGCTGCAACTTCGAGTGAGTCCCTAAAACCGCCTTACCATTTTAAATTATTTCGATTTTGACAAAAATTTTATACTTTGGTATAGAGTAATAACTGCTAATGCAACAGGATTTCAACAAGAAGAAGTGCTTCAAGCAATTATTTAGATATTTATTTTTATTAAAAATAAGAAGCTCTCCGCACAAATCATCAGTATGCTGTGATATTTTTAATGCTCTATTCTATTTAAATGGTCGATTTTTGCGAGAGAATAAAGCTTTTTTTACTAAAATCTTTATTGATTCAGCTTTGTTGTATATATTAGCAAAAGGGTAACATGCAATAATTTTTTCTACTTTTAACGCTTTCATTGCTTTTGGAAGTTCGAGTCACTGTGAAAATACATATTGTTAAGATTCCTTTTTGAGTATAGGCTCTGATTGCGTTTTCTTGATGGGATTCGATGTTGGGTCCTGTTGCTTTTCACTTAATGCGTGTTTCGTGATTTCCATTTTCTCAGTACTTTGGTGTCGATGATGTTTTGATCTTGTAGACTTTTGGATGGTTTTATGATGCAACTTTCCAAACCAATTAAGAAAATATAGATCATTGCAACGTGATGGTTCTAATAACTTCCTTTTACTCTTTATCTGATTATTCGAATCGAAATCGTTCACAATTTTTGGCTTTGGGTAACTCTTGTGATTCATCGGGCGCGCTAATGAGTTATCGTGGATTTAAGCAATTTGAGCACTTAAACAGTAAGTAAGGACTTTACTTTCTCGAATAGGGACGCAATATTTCATTTAATTTCTGTTATATAACAAATATATCTATTCAATATTTATTTTCCTATTTAAAAATAATTCAATTCAATATTTAATTATTTTTAACGAAAATAACCGTTATTTTGGCTGTCATAAACAAAATTTTTATTTCCTTATCTTTGCATTTTAAATGGTGAAGGTCGTTAAACTTCAGATTGGCGTTCTTTATGGATTATTGTGCCATACCTGTTTTCTACATAGGCCTGTTATCGTGTTATCTTTTCCAGCGGCCTTGAGGTCCAATTGTAAATGTCAGGTAGTTTATTTTTCATCTGATTTTTTCAGACTTTGCTTCAAATTGTCTATCATATGAAGGTCCAAATCGTCTCAAAGTTACTTTCTGTGTATTTTCACAATGTGGAAATTATTTTGGATTTGTGGAAAATCGGAGTCACGTTTACATCTACGAAACTTCCTCACTCGTGTAATTATTTTTTATGTAGTAGTTCTTTACGCAATGTATATCATATTATGTATTTGTTAGATTTGCAGTTTGTGATGCTCAGTAAATCTTCAATATCTATGTACATGTCTGTTATTTTGTAATCTCTATTTCTAATCTTTAAAGTAACATTGTAGTTAATGGCATGAATGTTCCCAGTCATATGTATTCAAATTAATCTAAATTTCTGTATTTATGTAAACTCAATATCTGACCTTGATTAGTCGCAGTTGTTAATTTTCAGTGTCATTTAATTATCTAATTGCGCTTTCCCTTTGCCCCATTACGATATCAAACAGATATCATATGCTATTTTTCTTTCAGTGACCCATTATCCAGGAAGATTGACACTGAATCGGCTTGGTATGTGAGTGACAACGAGACTCGAACACCCGTCAACCTCGAGCCAATCATCTCCCTGGATGCCAGCAATTCAAATTCTGGTGTGGAAGTGAACTACATCGCTTTTGGGGATGGCGAAATCTCCCGTTGTCGACTCCCTCATCGACTCTCCAAACGACGCTCCATCGTTACCACTAGATATCCTGATCGTGTCTGTGTTCTCGCTGTCGCCAAGTCAAATGGCTACATCGACGTCTTCAACATTAATCTGCTCAAGGAAAATTCCTCTCCCCGTAAATACTTTGCTCTTGCCTTTTTTATTTTTGTATGTTCAATTATTGTGATATATGTAATAACATTTAACCTTCTGCGATTCAGAAATGACAAACCAGTTGAAACACAAATACATCTTATTTTGTTCATTAATTATTCAACTTAGGAATCACAAGTAGGGGAAATTGGGTCAGCTTAGTGCATATCACACGAGGGAATGTCCTGTGATATTTAGAATCCCAATGCGAACGTGCATATTGGCATTCACCAGGTTGGAATTGTTTAGGATTCCTCATGTAATCAATTCCCTCTATCTGGGATGCTGTTGATTTTTTGGGAAACCTCTTCTTCCTGTCTTTCCTTGAGCCCTCTTTCGCGTGTCCCTCTTGTTTTCCGATGTTTACCGCTTTGCGCTGTAATTTGTGGCCACTTCGACAATTCACGCTATTTCTGAGTATAGATTAAATGATTTACTCAAATTAAATCCATAGAGCTTTTCTTATTTACTTGCACTTAATTACATTTTTAAATAAATAAAACCAAAGATTATGAGTCGAATCCTTTTTGAGTTTTACTGTTGGCCGACGCTTTATGATACTAGCAGGGTATTGAAATACTTATTTACGTATATCTTGTGTTTAGCTGCAGTTACACTTCAGGTTTATTGTTTAAGGTGGGGTTAAGATTTTAATCATGTTTCGGTATTCTGGTCCACCCAATCACGTGACTCTTTTGTCTGCTTGTTCTAAGATAGGGCAAATTAATTCGCGAACCCTTCAATTTTATTTCCACTCTTTTGGGCAGGGAAAATCGACATAACCCCCCCCCCCTTAAATATACAGCAACCAGGTTTTGTGAGTGGTATCGTTCCGAGGACAGCAAATTTTCTATTGCTTTTCTACCGTGCTTTATTAATTTCTCCCGACCGACTAGATGGCCAATCGATTTCACTTCCTACTTTGTGCAGCAATGGGCGAAATTTCCTTGATGTGTTCCTTTTCATCCGAGTCAATACGGGCAGCTTGTTGAACTGGGGCTCCTCAAATGTTTCATGCAGCCCCATGATTTAAATTCTCGTATGTGCACCCGGTGTACTTTCCTGCATTTTTTGAAAGTTTCGTGCACACTTTTAAGTGATTCATTACGCCTTGGGTCTCTTATTCAACAAACCGTCCTCCTCTGGCCCTCTGCGTTAGTACCTAAATGCCTGATCGCAATCCTCGCACTCTCGCCCTCTCTCTGCCATTGTTTACCTTTCGCTTGACTTCGCTCGTGACCTTTTTTAACTTAACTGAGATTTATTTATTCATTGGAGAAAAGTAGCATGCTATTTTGTATTGGAGAGTTTGCCAAGGTTTTATTAATGATTTCTCATGGCTCTTCTCCTTTTAATCGCGCCTCTTCTTTCCCCCCCCCCCCCCCCCCCCCCCCCCCGCCCAATTGCCTCATTGTGCTTAAGCCGGCGGTTTTCCTGCTAAATTCCTTGGCAAATGCTGGGATATTTTAACAACGTGTGCATGTAGAACAGACATAAGCAAACTCTGATTGGCCTTACTTGTCACTATGTCTGCAAAATCCGGTTATATTTTGAGTACTCCAATGAGCAAAATCTGTTAATTTGTACTTGAAAAATTTGTGTGGCTTCCCAGTTATCCTCATATTGTCCTACTTTAATAATTGAGGAGCCAATTCAATAACCTGGAGGTTAATTTGTAAGGGTCACCTTTGTCACTTATCTTTTCTTCATAAATACCTCTTTTTATATGGGCAAATTCCCCCCCCCCACCCCCAACCCTCTTTTTGGCTTTCCTACTCAAACCAACCAGACCAACAATAGCATTATGCAACTTTTGATTTTCAATGCTATCGCCGTGCTTATTTACTGTCAAGAATAAATATAATTTTCTTGACAAGTTTTTTCTCGTACTTTACCAGTCTCAATAGTGGGTCCGAAGTATTTTTTACCTAACCATTCCCACTTAGGCTGCTAGTTGTAGTGAACAATCTACGTGGACCATCGCGGTGTCACCTTACCTACATTCGGTACTTCTGTTGCTCAGTTGTGAAAGGGACTTCGGGTTTCATTCACTCATATTTTTCATGAAATGGTGGTCGTGGTGTAGGAGAATCAATGTTAATATCACAACTTTGCGCTAACGGACTTTTTGTTGCGCATATGATGCGACATTATTATTTCATCTTTGATTAATTCTTGCTGCTGGGAAAAAGACTAAGAGGTGAGAAGAAGTCCCGCCACTTTCCTCCTCATTAATTCTATGGGAGTAAATTATGGGGGGGGGGGGCAAATGCTGGGTACCACCTGCATCCCTCAGCAACTACGATTACTGTGCCACTTGCCAATTTTTGCCACTCTGAGTCGTTGTCCTTCTCTTGTGACACCTGGAAATGGTCTTTTCAGATTGTTAGCAAGTTGTCTATCTAGTCTATTGAGGAGGAGGTGGGTTAGAGTGCGTGAGGGAGGTAACATCTTTTGAACTCAAATTTTTGTATGCCCCTGATGGACAAATGCCTGTTGCGGGGGGCTGTTAGTGACGGTATAACAGTTGTTACCAATTTAATCGGTATCTAAATCAATTAGGCTTTTATATAGGAGGTTCCTCAGGTAGGCTCGACAAGACTGAGATCAACGTGACACCAAGAAACCCTTGTTTGAATGCTGATTATTACAAGACGATTCTGCCTCGCCTTCATTTTGAAAAAAAACCGCTTTTGGCGATTTCCTCCAGTTGCTTGCATTTGCATTCCACCAGCTCAGGGGGGGGGCAGTTAATTGAATTGACAGACAGGCATGGGGGTTTGAATCGTACGTGATTGCACCGTCTAAGGTATATGACAACTTTACTTTGGAGAACGATTAGGGAAGTTCTGAGGAAGACACCATTACAACACCCTTCTTCCTGCGGCATATTTGATTTGTCTCCTGATCAAGTAGATGGGATTTCAGGTCTTACTGTGGCTTTGACATGGTAGGCTCAGAGACAGGTCGCGCGGGAACGACTTAAGGCATGGTGGGTCTGGGACTCGTTACTTTTACACCATCGCTGGCTAATGGTCATACCTTCATGTCTTTGTTTGCAAACTGGATTAGAATTGCAGTAGGTCGCACCTTAGGCACAACTCCAGTTTGAGTTTTATGTTTTGGGTGAATCTAAAGAAATGTGCATTTTTAGGTAAGTCAGAAACATCCGAAGGCATTTTAGCCCTAATTTCTTTCAGAAAGAACCGGCATCTCTGCGGGTAAGTTCTCAATCATTTTGTGAAGTATTGAGCAAATCACCGTTTTTTTTCGAAAACTGTTACATTTTTCAGCATTGATTCGCCTCCACAACTATGCAGGCCAACGACCCTGCAATATTTTAAATTTAAATTAACTTGTCTATTTCACTGATAATTAACAATAAGACGTTAGATTGATACTTACTGGATAAGGTCAATCGAGATTTTTTCACATGATTCCCTCTTAAACCGGGATCGCAGAGGTTTCGTTTTGGTAGAAGGGTCGTTTAAATTGTAACTAGTAGTATTGCCAATTGCTTGTTGTTAGACTTGCCACTTGCACTCAGTCCTTCTGCCCTCTTTAGTTCTCGCGAAAATGGTGTTATTTGATGGACGCCAGTCGATAGTGCATCTCTGCATGTCCGGTGAGGGAGCGCTTCGACTCGCCTCAACCAGTTGTCGAGGCGACGTCAAACTCTGGGACATTTGGGATGATGGAAATATGTACGCCACATTAACCTTGAACACCGGTTCCCCCTCCTTTGTCAATGCCATAGATATTAAGGTAAAGTACTACTTAAATGTTTAATTAGTAGTATTGGTGCAGATTGGGTTGCATACTACTCTTCTTTTTGTCAGACCTCAAAACGATTATCGTCGGCGCCTTATAACCATGCGGTTGCAGTGACGGCTTGGCATCCCTTTGGGGGTCACATATTCCTTGGTGACCAACAGGGTCATGGTCTGGTCCTTCAGGTAAGCAATAATTGCAGCAAAACAATACGTGTTTATTGCTAGTCGGTTTTTTTGTATCTTTTCTGCTATTTGCAGTGTAGTGGTATTTGTTTTGGCTTTTCATTCCATTGACCGTCAGAGACCATTTATTAAGTGATGGAAATACTCTCATAGAATGGAGCTGATTTAGCATTCGTTGTAACTGATATTGCAAAATATAATCGCCTTGAGTAAAAGAGTAGATATGCGGAGGTTTAAAAGGGAAAATTAAGGTGTGGCGGCGAATGACATTAGTGCTTCATGCTTATAGAGATTTGATTACTTCATATAAGGCAGTTTTTTTCTATTTTTCAATAACCACTAATTTCCTCTAGTAGAGATATCTTAAAAAGTTGATCAAGTTAGTCCTAGGGGTGTCCTTTTACCCATGGTCTTCCCAAAGACCAATTGAGTACATCAACCTTTCCCGAATCATTTGATACAATTTGATTTGCAATGCGTTTTTCCTGGACAATTGTAAGAGGGATTAGAAATGATGCAAGCGTTAGAGCTGCGTGGGTGGAAATTGGGTTGCGACCAGGAGGACAAATGTTCGAAGGGTGGAGTTGGATCTTTAATCTGCAACCATCAAAATATCCTTATCTAGCACTTATGCCAGCTCAGATAAAGGTGTCAAAATAAGCTCCCACCGGAATGATTATTTGTGTTGTCCCACTACTTCCTCCGACAGATGATCTCTCGCTCCTTTTTATCCCAACAACTGTTGAATTTTACTATTTTGATGGAATTTTTACTCTCCCATTTTGTTTATCACCTCGAAGATTAACTTGTAGGACGAGAAACCGTTTGGTTGCCTGAATGTTTTGCGTCATCATCATATAATCTCCGGAGCTGTCTACAGTCACGACGGTGATTTTCTTATTACCTCGTCTTTCGATGGCAGTTGTGCCCTCTGGTCCGTGCCCTCTTACACTCAAGTCTTCTCTGTCTGGTAGGTCACTGATTCTCCCATTTAATTGCTACTCACTGTTTAATCAGTAGAGTGGATTTTATTACTTATGTGGACTTTGACTCGCGTGCTTTAACTCTTTTTGAGTTAATAAGTTGTACTGCAGTTTCTTATCAGATATATATATATATATATATATATATATATATGCGGGTTTCGAATTTTCATAAATTTATTTATATCAAATGGCAGACGTTTTGATGGTTATCATTAGCCATTTGGTTGACTTCAGGCTTCACAGAGGGGAAGGAACATCAAAGTGAAAAAAGTCGAGAGCTGGGGAGGGAACAAAAGAGTGTTTCAAAGACGAAGGTAGAAAAAAGGTGAGGTGAGTACTGTGGAAGGGGTCGATGGTAATTTGAAGTAGAAATCAACTGTCGATCAATAGACTTTTTTGCCGTATGAGTACACGTTGCCCAGGGTGCACCACGTGGAGGTAAACCTATCGCACACCCCACTTTTCATAAATCTACACCATATAAGCCGATTTCATTAACTTAAACTGGCTTTTATATTCAATTCCTTAATAACTAACGCCGTTGCTTTATCCTCTAGCCAATTTTTAAATATGTGTTTTATAGCATGTGTTAGTTTTCGAATGTGCTTAGTATTATAAGTTTTCAATAATGTCTGCATCTTATAAAGGTGCTCTTTTCTGTGTGTTTTGCGTGATCAATTTCATATTGTTTCTATTTACTGATAAACAGAGAGTATATTTAAGTAGCATGTACTTCTTACTGCAAATTGGTATGAGATTGACCTTGCATGGATGTATCCGGGACTTGGTGCGTGCGTTCGCCCCAGATGTCTGTTTACACGCTCCTTTGGTGCATGCGTGGCTCGTACGTCACCGCCGTTGCCCTTGGTGACGGTGCGTGTATGCGCGCGAAGGGTAGGTGCGTATGTTTGTGCGGAATCCATGTGAGAGCATTTGATTGGCCGTTATTGTCAACGCAAGTGTGCGTGTGTGTTACATTAACTTTACAAAAATCAATAATACGCAAATCGGCATATCCGTGTGTGTTTACGAATTGCCATAAAGATAGCTAAATGAGCTTATTTTCAACCAAACTCATTGCTTGTAATGAGATTACACTGAGACATCTTTATAAGGCGACTCTAGTTCCCATTGATCTGGAAATTAAAGCGGAGATTGCACTAATTGCGTTAGGTAGGATAATGAGTGAAGTTCTACTTTCACGACCTTCCTAAACAATGTTATTTTGATCGTATCTAGTCGTTTTAACAATTCCTAAACATTTCGATCAGTTGAAACGCCTGATATTGTGCTATTTTCAGTTTTTCTGAGAAAACATTTCACCGGTTTGTTGATCTTTAATTTTCATGAATGGTTAAACTTGTGGGTACCTGGGCTATGCAAGTATCTAGTAGGTAGGGGTTGGAAAATATTAAAGTGAAGTGCAATATTAGACAAATGGGACAATTATTTTAACAAACTTATGCTTAATTAACCACTACGTGTTCGAAAGGATTTCTTTAAGAATTGTCTTCGTTCCGTGTCTATCCATTTGTTAAGGTTAAGTTACTTGAAATTCCACTTTTTTTAACGTTTCCAACAGGCATATGACAGTGAAACGCAATATTCGACTCTTGGGAGGTGCGAACGACTTCCATGTCACAGCCCTTGCCTTATCACCCGACTCCGAATCCTTCGCCACGTTCTGTGAGGATGGGTAAGTTTCTTCCCACCCAGGTAGCTGGAAATTACTTCAGTAGTTTGGCAAACTTATTTTTTCTCACCTTTTTAGTACACTCCGTCTCTGGCCCCTGTCCCACACTCTTGAATACCGAATCTTAACCAATCGAAGCGATTTAAATCGTCGATCAGTTCACGAGCGAGCTCTTGCGTGGGGATCCAGTGGACTGCTCTTGGCCTTCTCGTAAGTTCATATGCCTCCTAATAGATTCTATTTCAACATGAATTTGACCTTATTTCTTCTCTGCCATGAATCACCTTTTCGGTCATAGTCAACTAGAGAAACATTATCGGGTCATCCATCCATCCATCCATCCAAGTTTGCGACTTTTTTGTCTGGGGAAAGGTAGGTTAATGCTAACCCCTGTGTCTCGACGGTCGTTGTAATTCCAAGGCCTCGTGAGAATTTACTCGCTTAGCGGGAGATTAGTCAACACAGATGCAAATATTAATCATCACATTGCTATCTTTAGTTAAGCAAAGGATGATGGGCTGACTCTGTATATAAATTCAATTATCTATAATGCTAATCGCGCACATTTAACGAGGGAGTTTTCGCAGTGCCAATACTTTTTAACCTGGAGGTATGAAGAGCTCAAATTCCCTTGAAATTATGGCAGATTAAGCAAAAGATGTCAGGACGAGTTTACATTAGTGTAGGGGGGCGTAGAGAGTCTTATTTGCCCATATTAGGCTCACCCACACGTTACTGCACACTTGCCACTTGTTTGCTCTTACTTTCTCTCTCTCTCGAAATCTCATCGGTGTTTTATTCAGTGCGCTTTCAACTACACGACGCCTTCACTTCAACTTTTTTTAACACTGCTAGCTGTGGCCTTACTATTTACAATTTGGTTTGAGTTCATTAATTAGGTCAAATTGGTGCCCTCGGTTGCTTACTCCCTGCTATTATCATGTTTATCATTTGTGTATATGACTCATCCTCCTCCACCCCCCGCCCCCCTTGGCCTTTCAGCAATTCCTAGATTTCTCTACTTTTGACTACTACCCTAATCACAGACAGGAAAATTAATTTTAACCAACAAGTTGCAATGTTGCCTCCTCCTCTTCTTTCTGTAAACTGTTCTCTCATCAAATCTAACGCATTCCTTTCATTTCGAGTGATGTCTGGGTTCCCTTTGGAAATTGGGTTGGGTACTGGATGGAGAGCGCCTTGCTCTCTCTCCCTCCCCCCTCTCATCTATTGCTATCTTCCCTCTTACGCTACAAGTATGATTGGCCATATGCTCAGATGGAAAATCGAATTTTTAGTGAATTTTTCGCTCTTGTATGTTCTTCAAACGAGTATGCATTAGTGGGTTTCCAAACTGTCAATGGAAACGGGCTCTCTCTTTCGCTTTGAGTAGGTCACTACTTTGCGTTATTATTGCCTAATGAGGGGGGGGGGACTGGGAGGGGTTAGCATTGTCACTATGACCCTTTGGAAATTTGGAACGGGCATTTGGCGTCGTTCCTCTTGGGAAGACTCTTGGACATTGTACTTTTAAACTATTATTTTTTCGGAGGCAATATAATCGCCATGTAGGTATTAAAGATTGGTTTTATGGGTGGAATGATTGAATGGGGGCTTCGAAATTATGATGCTTGATATGTTTCAGTCTTGGAGGCCTGCCAAATTAAAAAAAGTACTTGGGAGATGCTGGGTTTTTGCTTTGTTTTGTTATTGTGTCAACTTTAGTTGTGAGGTGTTTTCTTTCCCAAGTGTTCTGCAACATGCATGTGACGATATGCAGCCACACTTATGTAAGTAGCACTTGTGCAACTGATGCCATCATAGTACGAACTTGCTCACGGTTGAGTTGATCGAATTGGATCCTTGAGCGCCAGTCAACAGTCATGCTGTTTACCGGGGTAGCCTAAATAAAGTGTGAATGAAGTTCTTTTAATGACGGGAAGTAGAAACTCTCAACAAGGTGCCTAGCTTCTCGTTGAATATTTGCAGCATCTGGCTCGAATAGAGTTGATCCACCCCCCCCCCCCCCCACCCCCCACCCCCAGTCCTTGATGAGAAATTTGCATTCTGCCACCCCCAGTGGTGCTGGACATCCACGTCATGGGATGTGCACTGACCTCTGACTTGGCAAATATGCACCGTCGGGCATTGAAACTCACGGTATTTACTTTTTCGTTGGCAAGTAAGTTAATCTCATGTGCAAATTTATCAAATTTAACCACATTCTTAATATTTTCTGGTTATGGTGGTATAGTTTACATTTGCAATACCTAAAATTGTGAGTGGCACTTTTTCTGAAGAGTAAACCACGAAATACTGACTCCAGGACAATCTAATCGCATGATTAGCACTTTTCTCTGTTCCAATCCAATCAGCCAAAGTTACAACTTCTCGTGCCAAACACTGCTCCATCTTACACAGCCCGCGCTCTCTGAGTTCTCACTCCATTATACATTTGCTTCGATTGTGTGGCAATTGAGATCAGAAGAATGTTTTCATGTGCTTATAGTTATCAAAGTATATCTACTACTTGCCTCAAAATTTCGTTCACTTCCCAAGTACTCCTACAAAAATGTGCACTTGATCTCCTCGTTTCAACGCTTTTTTTGCTTAAAGGAAAAGTGGTTGATATGGTCCATTGTTCCTTAGGGGATCTCATTGCCAATTAGTTTTACGGGCAAACACATCATTCAACATCCTTGAAACGAGAGGTGGCTAAGTGGGTTTCTTTTAGTCTGAATCTGTTACGCTTTTTCTCTTCTCAAGAGGCCAAGTTAACCCTGTTGTCGACAATCGCTCTCTCGTATTGAGATAAAGTCAGAAACAAATTACATTTTGAAAAAAAATTTGAAAATTTATAGCACTCAAGTCGTATTGTATTAATTTGTTATGGGAAGCCATTTGCATTACCCACATCCGAAAGTAGAACGGTCATCTTAATTTTTTTGCATATCCTCTTCCTGTGGTGCTTAACGCACCATTCACAGAGCTTTCACCTATGTCATTCAGTTGCGATGTTTCATCGGGCGATATGAAGAGTTGATAGGGTGGAACCCGTGGGTCTCTAGTCACCATGTAATTCCTGCAATGCCCTCTCCTTTTTGCCATCTTTCCAGCACTGCTGTTCTTTGCAGTTGGCGACTAGTTCCTCCTTTTTTCCCAATTCAACACCTAACAACACTTCGTTATCACGGGGGGCGTATTATTATTATTATTATTATTATTTTCTGTTGCTCTTCCTCCTGTCTACGTCAGTTCCATTCGCATGTTCCGTTGAGAAAGCTCCGGGTGTCCTAATACGTTAAGTGTGCTCTTGTTGTGTGCCCTTGCGTTTCGCAGGACTTGATTAATTTCACCTTGATAGTGTAATTGGATTCCGATCAAATCGCCAAAACTCGCTTAATACCTACAGGCTGCCAACTGAGTAATAATTTTGCCCGATATATACACCGTTTCAATCTGCTGATGGATCAAGCAACAACTGGGATAGTAGTGGCAGCCCTTGGATCTCCACATTCAAAGTTTTCATGAAGTGCAAATGAGCTCACTCAAAGGCCATTATTTCCTGTTAGGCGTGCGATGACTAAACCTGCGTCTGTGTTTATTCAGTGCATTGGTAATCCGGTTGTGAGAGCAGGAGGATCACATTGTGATTTTGGTAAAGTCGGGTTTCTGGCGACCTTACCACGAGTGCTGAATTAATTACGCGAAGGGTTGGTGCTTTTTAGTGTGCTACTGGCTGGGGGGAGTGCATACTCCTAGTGTGTTGTGTGTACCTCTTATATTAGGTGGCGCGACGATTAATATGGTCATTAATATGGTCACCCAACCACCCACCAGAATGACTGACCATATTAGCTTGGACTGACTAATGAAGGAGATGGAATAACGAACTTTTCTCAAAAGGGTGACTCTATGATGCAATCTCTGTGCTCAGGATGTTCATTAGAAAACGTTTTCCTTAAATGGGCCCGATGGTTATTATTAGCTGTTTGAAATCGTGTGTTTTTCGCTTCTAGTCTGGGTGACCATCGACTGCAAATCTGGAATCCGGCCCAACTGGCGACGGGTAGCCTTGTGAGCCTCTGCATATCTGCAATTCGACGTCGCGTGGTGTCGGGACTCTGCGCGAACAACCCACTTTCCTCCTGTCATCAACGTGCTGTCAATGAGGGAAGCGTGCTGACCGCCTTGTCAACTCTACCCATTCCCCGAATTCTTAGATCCCTCCTCTGTCGGCACTTTCAAACCGATATCTCAATGGCTACTACTGCAACACCAACTGTTTCTACTAAATTTTGATATCTTCTCGTTAGACTCTAATCTAAATCCTTTCCTTACGACTCTTTGGTATCGATTGATTAGTTGTTTTTCTGCCCCTATCTCCCCCCCCCCCTCCAAGTTCTCATTTTTGATCAACATTGTGCCTAAGATTGGGAATGGTCTGGTTTCCTAAATTTGTATATGAGTTCAGTCCAATGACAATAGATCGCTTTCTATATCACCTTTATTTTGTTCACCAAGGGAAATTTCGCCATTGGAAACCAACTCGTTGGTTGAAGGCTACATTCATAGGATTGCCTGCAGGCATTTGAGAGAATTTCATCGTTTATAAACAGATTGACAGAGGAAGTACCAGTCCCGCAGTTAATAAACTGAAAGATGGTTGGATGCCAAGGTAACACTCAATGCAGAGTAGTTAAATGACCTGGAGAAATCGGTAACCATCTTGAAGATTGAGGGTAAGCAATAGTTTGAAAAATGCGGGTACAGAATACTTAATAAAAACGCATTTAACAAATTAAGATAGACATGAGTAAAGGATGCGGTCTCGAATCAAGTGACATTTTGACTTGAGATCTATTTGAATGAGTGCCAACTTTGTCATTTTTCAAAATTCTTAGTTATGCTTTGAATGTAGTAAATTTTTTGGCCGAGGGGGGGGGGAATTTTGCTATATTTGCCGTTTCTGGTGAAATGCAAAAGAATGGCGCGAAAATGAATAATTCAAATGACCTTCAAAGTGCAAGGCCGTTATTTGTACTTAATCAGTACATCTTTAAAATGCTGTCACAGCTCAGTTATATGCTAGATTACGAAGATTGAGAGTGCATGGCTTTCAACCTAAAACGTACTACAAAGGGGGAGAGAGAGAGTGAGGTGAAGGGTGTAAAATTGGTGGGTGTTGAGGGCAGTATTACGTGGCTTTCAATACCATTGACTGCCAATTGCACTGGATATCAACTTTCAAGAGCGAATGGTACAGCCTACATTTTACCAACAATCCCTCTAATTTGCCCTTCAGGGGGAGGGAGGCATGCGTTGCAAGTTTCATGCAAGAATGCTGACTTCTAGTACTGATACCACATTGGACATCAAATTCCAGTTATTTAACACTTTTTCAGTATCAAGGGCTTCTATTAGGATATAGTGCTTATTCTGTTTTCCCCTTCAAGAATATAATGTTACCGGGAAAATGAATCTTAATTCCATTTTCTTTATTGGTTTATTATAAATAATTCTAATTAGACGTGAGTGTTAGTTTATGCTTACCTTATGACGTGAAGTTCAACGATCACTTTTAACAGGATATTTAAATCAATGCTAGTAACGAAGTTTTGCTAACTTACTATGAAACGAAAATAGAAATTCAAACTGTTAGTAAATGAAAGGATAAAACGCACTTTTTATCATTTGGCAGCAGTGAATTGGTCGGATGCTGATTTCTATAGAGTGTTAATTTCATATTCACTATTTGAGATGTGAATTAATTATGCCGAAGACGTCAAGTAGTGTGACATTATGCTCCTTGGGGAGCGGTACAACTGTACTTGAGAACAATTCTATACTTGAAAAGCATTTAATGCAAAACAAAGTTCACATTCAGAAGTACAAATTCATTCGCAAATAAATGCGAGATTCAGGAGCCCTCGAGACCAATTCATTCTAGTTGTGACATGAAATATGGTCGAAGATATACTAGGAGGGCATGGTCAGCTACAAACATTTATTTATTTATTTCAAATGGCAGGCGTTTTGATGGTTATTATTAGCCCTTTAGTTGGCTTCAGGCTTTTCAGAGGGGAAGGAAAGTCGAAGTGAGAAAAATTCGAGAGAGGGAGCAGAAGAGTGTTTCAAAGATGTAAAAGAGACAGACACAAAGGTTGAAAAAAGGTGAGGTGAGCAGTATGGAAGTGGTCGAATTTGACATACAGTGGGGTCATGGTAGTTTGTAGTAAGAAGTCAACTGCCGGTTTATAGACTATTTTTGCCGAATGAGTATACTTTGCCCAGGGTGCACCACGTGGATATAAGTCAATCCAACCTCAGTTTACTATTAATGTCAAAAAAGATCATACTAACAATTCAACTAATGAATTAAATTACGAAATTCCCATCTAAAGCATATTCTGATTTCAAATATTCACACCTTTAAAAGATTAATGGTCAAGATTCCACTCCAGAATTTCTGCTTAAAATAAATAAATCGAACATCTGGTCATTTAATTTTAACCCATCTGTGCATTTCCAAAATATGATTCATTTAATGATGTTAGCAAAAGCCATTCAAAAATCCATTTATAAGCATGGATGGTAGTTACAAATGCTGGTAAGTAAATAACAACAGGCCACTGCTTCCGAAATTAGTTTATGTTTTAGATATGAGGACGAAATTTCAATAAAAAAATATTTCATTTCTCTCTAAAATAGTAGTAAACTAGGAGTGCATTAGATCACCAAAACTTTCTAAACTCATCATTGCACGTTGTTCAAATTCGAAAGGGAGTTTTATTAAGACCTTTGATACTCGAACTCAAAGCTGAAGAAAGGAGTAAATTTATGGCTAAAACTACCGCTTTCTGATAACAAAATGAATTTACCTATTTAGGTTTGAATAGCGATGTCTGATTGGTTGTCTGATTAGCCAATAATTGCGACTAAGGCCACTCCACAGGTGGTTGTACACATCCCCAGGTGTGATGGTGGGTAACCAGTAATCGACAGTTCAGGCCGCGAGAGATGGAAATTTTCAGTTAGGCCTCCTAGCACCTACTCTACCGCCACCTCCCCCCCTTCCATCACCATCTTTGTGTTTATTTTTTCTCTATTAATTTACTTTATACCACTTCTCTTTTTGTGTTAACTTAGCTTTATTGGGACTGTTCTCTTTACTTTCCACCTTTTACGATTGTGAGCTTCCTTTGATGGCTTGCTTAGGATATTAGCTTGATAAGCACACAGTCACATACATATAAGGCTGGATTACCTTGGAGGAAAGAGTTAGATAATAGTTGAGCTTATTCTTTCGATGGATCTGATAGGTTAAGTTCTTCAAACAAGTCCAGGTTTAAGAGGTTCAAATTTCATTTCCAATTTCACTGCTCTATTTACCAATTTGACAGTCGCTGTAACAGAATCTGAATTTAGTTTCACCTTCGGGGCCTAAGATTCTTCCCGAAGCATCTTTAGCAGTACTGAAAGGTAAACTTAAATGCAGACCTCTAGTTTTATGGTCTGACCTATCTGCAAATTCATTTCTTGATCATTCATTTCAGACTTACCTATGTTGTTTGTTTACTCCTTTATTCCTAACTGTTGCAATACATGTATATTTATTTTGTTTATTTATTTTTTTTGTTTTCCAGGATTTCGTTTTGTCAGAAAATCCCTCCCCCCCCCTTCATGAAAATGAAGCATTTTCCAAATTTTCTTCGAACAGTTTGTTTTGGGCTGCCATTATTCACCTGTTCAGAGGGTACCAAGACTTCTGGTTAACTCAATTTTTCCCTCATGGCAACATGATTCCTTTTCAGCCTCTTTTTTGGATTTCCTTAACATATATTTCACTTCATTGGACGGAATTGTACTATAACCAACAAATCGGTGCAAATTTTTAGCATCGAGTAACATGCTGTTTTGGAGAATTTTATTGATAACGGAGGTTTGAATAACTGTTGAACATTTTGAATTGATTCCATACTTTTTGAATTTAGGCTTTTTTCACCCCGGTCTCGCTAGTCGATGACTATCGGAAGTGGCGTTTGAGAAAAATACGCACAGTCCCCTTTCAGTTTGTTTGACATAGACGAATCGAAAATCACAATCTTGCAAAGAAAGTGAATGACACACACGTAGTAGATGGGACATGTTGATTTGCTATTGAACTCTTCTGAAACTCTGGTCTTCGGAGTGCACTGTTTGGTTACCCCTGAGAAAACTTGATCATTCTCTTCAGGTGCTGTGCAGATAGTACGACAAATAGCGCCTTTCCTCAGCTTAGTTTATGTTATCATAAGCCCTTGAGTTGACTTCATGCTTCACAGAGAAGAAGGAACATCAAAG
>UZAE01000276.1:0-27743 GCA_900617975.1 Rodentolepis nana | reverse complement strand
TTCAAATGGCAGGCGTTTTGATAGATATGTGGGACACGTCATCGCATGCCTGCACGCCAGGATTGGGAGGTGCGACCGTACAAACAGTGACCAATCATTAACCTCTGTTTGTTTAACCTAATCCGCAATCCTGATCATGACTAAGCTTCCTGCGTGTACACTTTATCCGCAATGTACTTACTGATTAAACGTGCTCCGTGCTACACGTCTGTTTCCTTTATAGCTGGGCTATAGCTTAGCTAGTTCTGGGAGTCTAGCTAGATGTTGGAGAATCTGCCATAGAGATTTCTGAGTCAGTCAGGCTTTACTAAGGTAACAATCCGCTACAATATCATTAGCCATTTAGCTGACTTCGGGCTTCACAGAGGGAAGGTTCACCAAAGTAACAGAAAGTCGAGGGGTGGGGAACAGAAGTGCGATTCACAGATGTAAAAGAGGCAGACAGACACAAAGGTAGAGAAAAAGGTAAGGTGAGTACTGTGAAAGGGGTCGAATGCGACAACCAGAGGGTCGTGGTAGTTTGAAGTCAGAAGTCATCTGCCGGTTTGTAGACTTTTTTGCCGTATGAGTAAACGTTGCCCAGGGTGCACCACGTAGAGGTAAGTCTATCGCACACCCCATGTTTGGTATATAAATATCATTATTCTTATGAAGAGTTGTGTCGATAGGACATTGTAGTAAATTGAGCGACAAAACCAGTAAGTAGCGTTTGGAAGTAATTCAGGTTGGTTGAAAATATATTTTTAAGTAGAAATATGTCATTAAGATGTAAAATGTCCACGAGCGATCTATGTGAGTAAATTACACTCGGATGAGAATAAAATGCGGCATAGTTAAATAAAGAAAAGGAACAAAGTGGCCGATAGAGTGTGAGCAGACTGGTTAGTAGATTTGAGAATAGGCCAACTGAGTAAGGAGTTATGAAGAATGCTTAATACAAACCAAATGAGGAAATCTCACATCACAAGTATGGATTATAGTGACTCCGAAATATATAAGCGCAAAAGTTTAGTAAACCAACCATCGCTTTTGTTAGAGTGGTAAACAAGAATTTTTCAGAGCTGAACAGTTTAAAGGTGGCAGCGAATCCATACATTTTTAGATAGTAACGGATTTATTATTAGTAATCTAAATTGTTGTTCCTATCTCACTTTAATAAATTATTACCATTGGTTAGTAAGCACGTACCTGACATTCCTTTGTGAAGTAATGTTACTTGTATTAGCCAGTATTTTATCATTCTTAATCGCGAGCTATTGCTGGACAGCGACATTCTTGATTAGAATAAACAAATGAGAGATTCTTGAAATATGAGACTATTTGCCTATTCTTAGTATTGGCATTCGAAGCTGGAATAGGGGCCATATTCAAATAAAGGCTAGATTTTCTATATTGATTGTATTAGTTTTCGATGTCCTCAAGTTGAGCGAGCTTTAATAACGTCTTTATCTAATGGTAAACCTAACGTGTTGTCACTGACATCTCTCGTTAAATTGTACATATTTTTAGGATAAAATTATTTGGTTTGTAATTTTGGATGGTGTAAAGTTGGTTGAAATTATGAACAAAACAGAACAGAGCTACTTTCTGTTGACAGCTTTAACATTGAAACTACTTTAGATGTTTCCATTCTTGGTTACTTTCATTATTGATAAAAGCATTCCCTTATAGGCACATTTTTTGAAAATACCTTCCTAAGCTTATAAAATAAACGCAAAGCACTTTACCATTTATTAATAAGACATTAACGCATTCACCTCAACAGTTAAAACAAACGAAAAGGAAGCCTATTATAATAATCTAATGACTGAGTTGGAACATAACGCCTAATTTTTGACAAACAATGAGTATTTGAGTGAATTAAGCACATAAATCTGAAATGGTTAAACGTTGTTAAATTAATCAGTAAAATTTATGTAATCAACAATGGCCAATATTAAATGTGGTAGAAGATAAAACTCAAGCCTTTGTTATTATAGCAAAGAAGTATTACAACTTAATAGTAACTTGTTGCGATTCTCATAAAGAATATAAATGTGGTTTTATTCAATAATAAATGTAGCGAAATACTGAATAAAAAAACAAATTTCGTTAGGAGACATTACTTGAAAAAGTTTCATACTTATTTACTCTTCTTGAAGTAAAAATAACTGCTATAAAATTTGTGAACTCACATTAAAATTGGCTTTCTGATTCAGATTTATTTAAAATATATTACTGGTTGCTCATAGCAACTAGGAAAAACTAAAAATATTGTTCCGAGCACTTTGATTGGTTGGTGATAACATCGATCGAAGGTCCGCCTGCCCACCCGTTTGCCTGCTTCATTCGTGTCTGCTTTGTCGCGACTTCTCCTTCCCTCCTTCTGATTAATTCTTCCAAACGAAAAACCCATTTACACATGAGACGAGTTTGTACTAATTTTGCGCAATAAAAATCTAGCTACTGCACGTAACGCCGTCGTCTCCATGAGAACGGTTTAGCGGAAAACTCATCTCTGATTTTTAATGTCTTGTACGCTCCAATAGCTGCAGTAGTTTACATTACATCTTGAATTTCGAAAATCTAATGGGGCTATAAAACTAACTACAGCACAAAGCTAATATTCCAATTATTGACTGGTATGAAATAATATTACAACAAAATTTAATTACCCATTTTACAATTGCAAAATGAAATAGTTCTCTCAGTTTAAAAAGCAATACATTATATAGAGGTGTTAAGCAGGACATTTTAATATATTCAAAGCCCGGGGTGTACGATAGACTTACCTCCATGTGGTGCAACCTGGGCAACGTTTACTTAAACGCCAAAAATGTCTATCAATCTTTAGTTGACTTCTGACTTCAAACTACCATGACCCGACTCTATGTCATATTCAAGGGGGTGTGTGATAGACTTACCTTCACGTGGTGCCCACTGGGCAGCGTATACTTATACGGCAAAAAATCTATTACTCCCTGGGCAACGTATTCTCATACGGCAAAAGTCTATTAACTGGCAGTTGACTTCTCACTTCAAACTGCCATCACCCATCTGACTTCAAACTGCCATGACCCCACTGTATGTCATATTCGACTATTTCACAGTACTCATCTCACCTTTTTTCCACCTTATCTACCTTTGTCTTTGAAACACTATTCTGTTCCCCCATCTCGACTCTTTTTCACTTTTATGTTCCTTCCCCTCTGTGAAGCCTGAAGTCAACTAAAGGGTTAATGATAACCATCAAAACGCCTGCCACTTGTTATAGTAATAATAATGTCATATTCAACCACTTCCTCTGTACTCATCCGACCCTTTCTTTGCCCTTTTGCCTGTCTGTCTCCTTTAAATCTGTGAATCATTATTCTGTCCTATTCTCGTCTTTTTGTCACTTTGATGTTGATCCTCCTCTCTATGAAGCCCGAAGTCAGCTAAAGGGCTAATGAAACCTATCATAACACCTGCCATTTGAAATAAATAAATAAATATTCAAAACTCAAAAGAGGAAAAATGTGCAGTATTTCAAAGTAATTTAATTTACAATTAACATTAGTGATTAAAGATACTTCTAATTGTTGTAAGTAATGTCGGTAAATTCTAATTTTAAAATATTAAGACAGAAATTTGTCAACATTTATGATTATTTCCTATTTTCACTAAACTATTCACTAATAATTCCTACTCGAAAAACTGTCAAAAGCAGGATGTATTGCACCTCTTCTATGTATTCAACGAGCAATCAAATTAATGTCATTCGTAATACAGAGAAAGAGGGAAGGGAGAAAAATGGGAGCAGAAATATATTGGAGAGAAGAGAGATAAAGGGTAAATTTTTACAAAATAAGTAGGTTGAGGCACATCTGCAATACGGTAAGTGCAGTGCGAACGGGAATGGTCAAAATAGAGAAAATTCAGCAAAAATCTTCACACACGCATCAGTAAATCACCTAAAGGGTCTTTGTGTGAAGAAGTTTTAGATCAAGAGAGAGATAGAGGAAAGGATGTTAAAAGAGATTGACTTGTTTCCGATTGGTTTGTTAGGAGAAACACGCTATCTAACTAAACAACGTAGATGAAAACAACTCTCTGTTTGTGTTAAATCTATGAAGTTGAAAGCATACAAGTAGAACCCGTGAGTCGATTTGTTGTTGCAAATGAGATTTGAACAGAAAGGTCCTTTTGAGCTGCTCATTGTGCTTGCTTGGTTGATTACCCTCGCTTCTTGGAAAATCAAATTCCGTTCATAGTTGGGAGAGCATTTTGGTGAAGTAAGCTAGATAAGGAAAAACTTCAGCACTTTAGTGAATATATTTGCGTTGAGGATTTAAAAAACACAGTCTGTAACATTTTCACAAAAAATTTCTCTGGTTATTTCTTTCACAAATTTAAACGATGTTATCACTAAAAAATATCAATTTGAATTATTCTTTTTAAAATATCTTAAAATAACAAGTTGATTGGGCCTTAACATGAAAGGGAACATTAATCTATTTTTAGAACATTAGAAAGTAATAAATAGGCACTCCTTCTACTGTAAATGATTTCTGAAAGAAATGCCATATTTGAATCATAATGGTCAGCACAAAAAAAGAAAAAAGTGAGAGAATACGAAACAAAGTTTTATTTAAAGAGGTAATGATTGCTCTTATTTGAAGACTATGAAGCACAAAATCAATTTTTATTCGACGTGTTAGAATCGTTAAAAATTAAAAAATGCCATCCGATTTATTGTAGATATTGATCATACAAGTTGTTCGTTTTCAAGGATAAGCTTTAATAAAAAATAGCTTTCAAATAAGTTCCATGATAGAGAAGAACTTAACTTTTCAAGCATTTGCAATAAAATTGTATCCACAAATAAATAAGTTTATCCCTTTTGGTTCCACTTTAATTTTTCCTTTTTCCTCATTTGGCATGATTGAAAATTCAATAGTGGCATACAAGGCTATTCCGACCACAGTATGTCATTAGTGCTAAATTAGGAGCGTCTTGTTACTAGCCAAAAAATTTCGAGCAAGATCATAATCGAACCTAGATCGCAGACGTTGTTTTCATAAAAATTTCATAATGAAAACGTCAATTTTATTGATTTTTTGAAATTTAATAAACACTGACACTATCTACCTTATAACAATTTTAATAACTGCCTTCGTTGAAAATTAAAATAATAATTTTATAACTTAAAGAAATCACCAGCAGATAGTTGCACAGAAATTAATGAGAAAAAGCAGAATTAATGAGGTCTGGCTAAAATGAGATCAGGGAAATATTGTAGCATAATTAAACGTGGTTGTTAAACCACACTTATGCTATATCGGAGCCAGACACGACAGCACGAATAGTATTATTAAAGCAAAATAACTATTCCATTTACAAAAATTGTTGTTCACGTATTTAAAAACAGAAAAGGACTCATATTGTTGCACTTAATGTGGTGGACTAAGACGGGTATAAGAACACTCAAATTCATCATAAGTGAATTACCATCTAATGGGCTATTATTTTAAATTAAATTATGAATAATTAGTTTTTGAAATCTTCATTTTAAGCACTGTTTTTCAATAAGCGAAGCAAAATATTTTTTATAAAACGACTGACTTAAAAATTGTAGTTACTGAGAGTAAAACAAATTAATAAATTTATTAACCTTTTCGAAATAATGCTTTCATTAATCGATTAAATCAGATTAAAAAATATGAAGTACCTAACTTCATATGATTGTAATCTATCATCATTAATTTCAGTTTTTGTTAATATGTCTTACTCAAACACAATTTAAAATTTGTTCCTACTTTGGAGTGAAATTACTTAGTGATAAAGATCCCAAACAATATTTTTCAAAGTCATTAAGTTAAAAATTGGTAATATTATAAATAGTTTAAAAACTAATTCTTGTAAAGTGAATGATGTACGAAGTTTTAACCTTCACCGAAATCGATAAAAGTAAATTTCATATCAAACCGCTCATGCTTTAATAAAATAAAACATTCTCTCATTACATTCAGCAACCTGTTATCAAAAATACTGATCAACTTTGAGACCTGTTTAAGCTAACTATTATGAACTTTTTTCGATTTAAAATTTTAAGATTAAATATTATATCAATTGGAATAAATAGCTTAAAAGGAAGTTGTATCTCTCTATGCATGATTGATATGTTTCCCAAGGTTATTATATCCGGACTATAAGAGTCACAGCAAACAGAAAGAGTATTTCGCCCGCATAACTCAAAAACAGCAACTTCATTATACACAACTTTACGTAAATAAGTAAAAAAGGTTAAATAGATCATGCAAATCAATTTATGCTAAAAGCACATTTAGAAATCTTATACTGCTAGCAAATTGACATTTTATCGTAAAAAAATGCAGCCCCAATATTTGCATTAATTTATTTTTTACTCACATTGAGCCACATAATGTGATGGAGCAAAACATGAGAAAAGTGGCAATTTTATTTGAACGTTGGTCGCTTTCAGTTTCTAGAAAATCATTGAGTCAAAAAGCGAAAATTACATACTTTCAACTGAATGATTGCATCCTAACTTTAATTTGTATTAAATACCATTAAAAATAATTATCACCATAGATATTTTTATGAGAATAATAGCCCTCTTTACATTTCGACGATAGCAGTTTTTGTTGCAATTCCAGTCTAGGATACGCAAATCGATGTCCCCTGATAGGACTAAACGTATTGGCTAAAATGCAGGGGTTGAATCGCGATTTTTCATATCAACTATGAAAAAAAATCATTCAGCTACTTTAACGTATTTAGTTAATTTAATTATATTTAGAAACAATTTCAAAATAGTCAAATTTATTTACTGGGTATATATGAAAGGGAGACTTGATTTGCCATCCAAAGTCATCAAATCGTACTAAAAATATTTTTTATAGAAAATTATTGAAAACAATAATCATGATTTAACAAAATTTTCTCCAAGTCAATTTTCAAGATATTAACTATTCTCATCTTTCAGAAAATGAATTTATCTACAGTAATATGTGGCAGTGAAGTATACACCATTCCTATACTCTAATTTTATATAAACTGGGGTGCGTGATAGACTTACCCCCACGTGGTGCACCCTGGGCAACGTATACTCATACGGCAAAAAAATCTATTAACTGGCCGCTGACCTCTGACTTCAAACTACCATGACCACACTGTATTTCATCTTTGAATCTCTCTTCTGCTCCCCCCTCTTGAATTTTTTTCACTTTGATGTTCTTCCCTTGTGTAAAGCCTGAGGTCAGCTAAAGGGCTAATGATAACTATCAAAACGCCTGCAATTTGATATAAATAAATTTTATATAAACTCGCTCATTCTTTAATGAGAGTTCAGTCACCTTGCACTGCCATCACCGTTATACTAAAATGCCCACACTCTAAATGAATTTAAAAAACAAAGAACAGAATATCTAATTAATTTGAATTCATCATGCAGTCTTAGGAATATTAATTACTTCAAACATAAAAGTTTGCTTTAACGAAATATAATAATTGATCTGCATTCTGATTTGTGCAAAATACATTGCTTATGCTTTGGAAGTTCTGATATTTTTTGTATGCTAAATCCTTCCGCTAGAATTAACTGGATAATTTAATTGTTAAAGGCACATAGCAAACTCATACCTGCATGAGTGAAAATCAAAAGACGTTTGAGAAGATTAGCTACCGGCCAGCCAGTAGAGCAAAAAACCAGTCTTGAGAGATTAACGAAGTGCGTTGGGCAGCAATGGCAGTGAGGTGGGTTCGAGGGAAGGAGCAGCTTTGCTTGGCTAAGTAGATGGAGGACTACGAATATTTCACAAATTCATCTTCCTTAGTTCACGGCCAAATGTCCAGGATGCACTCCAGTACACTGACCATTTTACTGTGCTCCAACAGGGCAGCGTCTATGTCTCTTGCGGCCGAGGGGGATGGGTGGAGCAGACAAGGCGCAAGACAAACAGCCAGATTGTGAGAGTTCATCTTGTTTACCATCGACTTGCTCGTTATACGCTTCAAGTGGTCCAATAGGTAAAGGAGGACTTCCTATAGGTACAAAAATAAAGTTAATTTGATAGCACAATTGATGGCAGATAGCAAGTTCAAACCGTTGGCTGACCATAAAATTAAATTAATGATGTTACATACTTCTTTGTGCTAATTTGCAGTCAGCTTAAGATTATAAGTACCAAATTTAATTAGTCTCGAGTACTTCATATCCAACGATTATAACGAGCAATAAATTAGTAAGAGCAAGTTAATTAATGGGCATTCAAAAAACAGAGATGATTTTCCAGAAATGGCGATAAGTCAATAATATAATATTTAAAGACAGCATTCAGATCGAAATAAAAAAAATAGTTAAACCTGAGTGTGGTGGTAAGTCATACCTATTAATAATGTTTTAGACAAATGGAAATCATCAACTGTTAAATTACTAATTGAATTTAAATGTGTTTGATTCCTAGCCACAATCAAATAATCAAATTAACACTATCGACACGATCAAGACTGTTTCATTACAGCTTCATTCATTTGATCGCCGGTATACTACCAAAGCGAAGCTATAAATTAAAAATATGCTGCATAAAGTCCTGCCTAAACTGGATCCTATTCTCGTCATCTTACATTCAAGAAAAGAAAAGATAAAAAGGACACTTAAATGTGAAAGAAAGGAAGATTAAGTGAATAAAAACAATTTTCTGACTTGAGACCAATTTTAGTTTAAGGAGGGCGAGATCGTGGTCGAATTCTATCTTACTACCTTCTTCTCTTAAATCTACTGTGCATTCATACGTACTCTATTGAGTAGTGTCGTTGATGCCAATTAACATGGTTTGATAAAAGTACCGTCCGATTATAAATAATTATCTTATGGAGAAGCGATTAGCTCATGGAATATTTTGTGATAAATGTTTGCTTTTTAACATTTTAAATACTAACAGACAAATTATAAAGGAAACATTTAAGAGAAGAAACTACGGAAGAAATTGGTCGAAACCTTCTTTTTGAAGTAAGAAATTTCTGAAATAAGAAATTTACTATAAAAATTCTAATGAAATTGGTTTAAATCTTTGAATAATTCAAATTTTCTACTAAGAAATCAGATTCTCAGGGTATAAGTATTTGGGCAAGCATGACTTTGTTAGATTTGACTTGTTCCTATCAAACCAGTAGAAACGGAATGTCCTGCAAATGGATCACAAGTAACTGAAATGCCTTGGCTGCATAGTGGTTCAGAGAGTGTATTTCTATGGACGGTCTTTAGCGCTTTGCTACTATAAATCTAAATGAACTCTCACAGTTTAAAATGTGGTAAAAACTAAAAAATAGATTTAATTTTGAAAGATTCAAAAGGAAGCGTAAGTAAAATCACCATTAAATGTGCCACTTTATGCAAATATAATTTACTTGGTTAATGAATTAAAATTTTTAATGTGAAATAAAATGGTGAATATTGTAGTTCAAAAAAGAATTAAAAAATGTAATAGTTTCCAAATAAAACTTTACAGAATTCGCTAGTTCCACATGATGAGACTATATTCGATTCTTGATATTTGACTAAATTCTTTAGTTATGCTCAAGGTGCACTATGAATTAATATAACAGATCAAACTTTCACTGTTAAAATATGATTTAGTTTGATTTTATTTATAATTAGGTTATAATCAAACAAAAAACTACGCAAGTGTATATACAAGTTTTTAAAAGCTGGAGAAAGTTTCTTTTCAAGAATAATGACATGATTTCGAGTAAATACAAAGCTAACAAGTAAACATCGATGAGTTAAATAGGGTAAGAATTTTCAAAAACCGACGCCCACGCTTTACAGAGTCATTAAAACTGGAAACTATAAGGGGCATAGAGCAACTCTTCAACATCCATGAAAGTCGGCAAAACTAAAAAAAATCATAGGATAGATCTTTTTCATTTATATTTAAATGACTTAGTAAATAAGTAAGTCGTTGTTGAATAAGTATTAGCAAAAGGCGAAATAATTTCTTCTACGGATTTAGTCAAAGGCAAGAAATTTCGAAAACGAATTATAAAGAAAAAATATTTTATTGTAATTATTACAGTATCCTCGACCATATCAAGATAAAGGAGACTGTTAACTAAAGTAAAATGAACCCAGTCGGGGTGATATTTCATTATGAAACAAACTGTACTGGGAGGTTATGAGCAAATCAGTGTTTACTCAATGAAAATAAAATAAATTTTTGTTACCACAAATACAATATCCGAATCTTCTCAAATATCTTTCTGCTTTTATACAAATTAAAATGCTTCTCTTGGTAAAAAATTAAAAGTATTGTACATCTATGACAAAAAAACAGCAACTTAAAATGCTATATTAATGCCCGGAATTATTTAGCAAAAGAATTTCTTATTTAATGAAAATTTTTTTCTTACAATTTAAATTTTTTTATTTTTATGAAAAAATTGGACCAGTTTAGTATCAGAATGCTAATGATGTTTGACTGCGAGGGATGTCAATTAAGAATAAATCTCATTAAATAATAATGGATGCGTGAACAAAAGATACTAAAACGACAGGGACATTTCATTGGCACCTTTATCTATGACCAAATCGTAAACCTCATTTTGATCACACCAAAGATCATAGTTCAAAATAAGAGAAAAAACAGTAAAAACCCACTGAACTATAAATTATTTACTACTATTTCTACACTATATATCAATATTTGTATATGTGATATCTCACATATATATATATATATTCTCATGAATACAGTTTAGTCTCACTTCAAATGTACTTTAATGAGTCAATTTAAATGCTAAAAATATCTAAAAATTAGTACTTTTATATGCATTGAATGACGTGCTAAAACACGTTGCTTTTCTCATATATCCACTCCATGTTGCAACAAGATATGCCTACGCCCAGGGTGCCATGAAGATCAAAGGAGGTAAATTAAGTGGTCAGTAAGCTCTTAGTGCCATAAACAGAATTCATTTCATGAACTTGGAAGTTGATTCATAAAACCTGAATGCAATACCACTGAGGAGCGAAGTATACTGCCCATAAACAGCCGCTATCCACTTCATCTTTTAATTCACCACCGGAATCATTTACTCCTTCTCGTTTTCGGGCATTTCCATAAAAACTTGATTTTCACTCCTATGGAGAGTAGAGAACTCTAAATTAGTGCTTCCTTTCAGAAGATACCTGTTCTCTGACTGAATTGGCAAGAAATTAATGCAATTATCATTATTATTTTCCATAGCACGACAAAAGCTTTTAATGGTTTTAATCGTGAAAGTGCGGATAGGGTAAATGGGTATAATTATTGGCATGAAACCAGCAGTGAGGCAAAATAGGAAGGAAGAGTCTTACTCACTTTGAGCTTTAAACCATTGAAAGTTCATAAACAAGATAAATTTCACATTGCAATGACTTAGAATTAAATATCTCCTATTGGACTCTTAGATTAGCGAATGTAGTTATGTTAACAATGCTATGCCGAGGATAACAAAACCATTCGCTTGGTATTATTGGCTTATTAAGGACAATTGAAGCAAGTTCAATTAACAATTATGGAGATTTTGGGCAAAAATTCTCATCTTCAAGTTTAGATAATAGGCAAAGAAGCTGTGAGATCTGCACCTTAAAGGCTGAAATTCTCTTGGCTGCTGCTAGATTCCCTAAATGCCTTCAAGCAGTAGAAACAGCAGCACGATAAGTGGGTGGCTGATTCCCTTTTTATTTGTTTGGAGCGTCAGCCAAAAAGACTCTCCTCCTCCCCCGCCCCATCCCGTCCTCCTCAAGACGACCAGAAGTTCATTCTGTTACTTTTACTCACATGCACTACCAAAACAACGTGTATGAATATAAGTGAATTAAATCAACAAAAAGGTACGAGCATTGAGACGATTGAACAGAAGAGAAACATAGTGATTGGAAAACCCATTTCAATAATTCCCGGATTCCGATTAGTGTTAAGAGACATTAGCAGAACCAGAAATCCATTGTAAGAATTTATATTTCATATCTATGATAATATTGTTTCAGTGAAGGTTTTTCAGTGTTTCAAATATCGCGTAGTGTAGGACTTTACAAATTAATTTTCGCGACACTAAAAGACAAGGGGAGGATTATCTGGAAATAACTTGAAATAGATGCTTCAAGTATTTTTTATCATAAATGTCAATGACATATCAAATGAAAGGGACGTATTTTGTTAAATCCCTAAGCTCGCTTACTTTGCAGATTCTAACAAAGGTGAGACATGCAAAAGAGAGAGAATCCTGTATAATTTAAGTCAAACTTTGCCCAATTTAGGTTAATTCCATTCATAAAAAGTGCCGATATTTTGTTTGAGTTATAGATATCGATCTTCAATAGTAAAAGTGTGTTTTCCGCGTTTTCTTTATCCCACTATTTTCCAAATAATTTTAATTTTGTAGTCTTGTAATTAGATAGTACCTACTTGGGAAGATTAAGTGAGATTTGATAATTCATCCTTCTCTTAGCAGATATATTACTTTTTGAATACTATAACTTATTGGTTAATAACAAAGAAACTAGTTAAATTATTTGAACACGGTAAAAGCAAATTTCCTTATCAATGACATAATTCCATTAATGAAAAAATTACAAGGACAATCAGCGCTTGAAAAACCGTCGAGTGAAGCGTTAGGCTTTGTAGCCTATGTAGACTTAAATAACTAGGCAACTTTTGTTTAAAAAGGGGTGTCATCGTTTGTCTCTTTTTGTAAACAATGGGATTTTGAAAGGAGTAGTAGAAGAAATGTGTCTTGAAGCCACATTAATGAGATTCCATTCATCTAATATATTTACTGGCTTAGAGGTTATAATACTTACAAAACGTGATCAAGAGGTTCCGCTTAACACTTTATCAGCTTCATTAGAATCTTACTATATGCTATGCCTCCTTGAAGTTCTGGCATTCTTGGATGATTTTGCAAATACTTACATTAATTAATAATGCTTGAATACAATCATCTTCAAAAGTACAGGTGTGTAACAATATATGTATATATATATATATATTGCGCTAAATTAAAACTAACTTCAGACAGTCAATTAATATAACTAATTAATTATGTAAAAGTAATCAAAAGATAACTTATATGATAAAAAATATTGACATTACAGTTAATTAACTACCGTTCAATTGACTGAGGTAGAATAAGCTGAATGTTATATTTTGACGGATTTCAATTCTTAATTCATATTTCTGAAAACTTTTCTGAAGCGAATAATGTACATTCATTGATGGTATTTGATCTAACTTAAAAAGAAATCGTAACACTAATTTTCTAGCGTACTTGGAAATGTGAACAATCAAATTCAAAACTATAATTCAAGAGATCTTGCAAAACTGAGCAGTCCTAATAATTCTTAAAAGTTTTTAAAATTTTAAAATGAACTTATTTGAAAATTAATAATTTACGACCGAAATCTAAATAATATAACTTATTTTTTCGGGTATTTGCTGCTTGAATAACAAATATTGCAAAATTCATAAAAATATGTTCACCTAAGTAGTCATTAATTTTTTTATAATTAAAAAATTACCATTCTAAAGGTAAAATAGTCTTACGTATATAAGATACAGTCTAAAGTATACTTCGGACTAAATGGAATTCCCAATGTTTCTATTGAAAACCCCTTAGTCAATAAATCGATTAAGACTATATTTAACTTATTTAACTGGTTTCATAAGACTGCGTCTTCGATGAAATAATCATTTTTTTCGAATTGGCATGCACCACTAAGTTACATTCCTGAAGTTCAATCAAAAAGCATTTGTCTGGATTGACTACATCAACCTATTTGCAAGGCAGATTGACTTCTATCTTTAAATAAGGACTTTCCTTTTCAACACGCCTTTCTCATCATGAACATGGCCTATCGATTACTATGTCAATTTGCCGCCTTTTAATTGATCACCTCTCTCCCTCTTTAGCCCAGCTTTAAATCGGAAGTCGCAGTGCTGGAACACTTCCGCTGTTTCTTTATGCAGCTACCTTCCATCAACTCTAACTCACTTTGACCTTCTAAAATCCGAGTTAGGCAACACTAAATTATTTAATTTTGTCCTTAAAACATTCAAATCGTCCGATTAAAAGTCTCTATACCCATTAAATACCATATAGGCGCCTATTGGCTAGTTAATTAAATTAATTAGATTGTCACATCTTCTCGTGATGTCAATTTGTTTAAAGTTGATGAAAGTTTTTTCGGTAATGGTAATATCTTGCTAAACATTCTAGAAATACCACTTCTTTATTTAAATGAATTGTATAGGCGAAATATTTTACAGTTCAGGAAAACGTTGAATTTGAATTGAAAATATGAGTAAAAGTGGTTCTTCAAGGATTTCATTTTATTAAGTTTAAAAACAAAGAATTAAGTAAAACAAAACTGATTTTCCCATAATTTATTTTAGCCAATATGCTTCACGGTATTCACAAAATAATAAAGGCCATAGGAATTGTTAGTAGTAGAGAAATTGGTTTTAAAAACGATGAGGAGGTGAAACGCCAACATTATTCATTTAATTTTACTTAGCTCAAAGGTGAAAAGTCTTTATTCATCGTTATTCATCTCAATTTACAATTGTTTATCTCAAATAATATCGTCACACAGGGGTGTACGATAGACGTACCTCCACGTGGTGCCCCCTGGGCAACGTATTCTCATACTTCAAATAAGTCTATAGACCGGCAGTCGACTTCTGACTTCAAACTTAAACCGGCAGTCGACTTCTGACTTCAAACTACCATGATCCCACTGTATGTCTTATTCGATCACTTCCACCATACTTATCCTACCTTTCTCTGCCTTTGTATCTGTCTGTCTCTTTAACATCTTTAAATCATTCTTCTGTTCTCCCTCTCAACTTTTTCTCATTTCGATGTTACTCCTTCCCTCTTTGATAAATCTCATAAAGGCCGCCATTTGAGATAAATAAATAAATATCGCCACACTTATTTAGCATAGTTCTCCCTTCAAGTAGTGTCACATTTTTTGCTTAATTAGAAATCCATTTATGCTATGAACATTTTTAATTTTAATTGAGATTTTTAAGTTAGCTGGTGATATACCATATGATTTCAGTAAAATAAGAGAACGGCAAAATTGAATTTAAATTTTATGGAATTAATGAATATGCGCAGAAATAAATGAAGAAGGATCAGGAGAGGCGTCTGAAGGCCTTAGATCCAAAACAGTCTTTGACTAATTGTCGGACGACTTGACTTTCTTATCCAAATTCCCTGAATCAAAAAACAGATTGCCACCTATTAATCCATTAAACTAATAATTCATAATATTTAGTTTTATATTGATATGGTGATGGGCAAAATTAATAACCTAAGTTCGCATTACAAGCAGATTATAACCCTTGTGCATGTTTATTAAATTTCGAAGTAGTATAATAATCATCCTTCTCCTATATTTACTCGAATTTTTTGCGACAAAAATTCTAAAATTTTTTCCCCGACTAGAAGCGAAAAAACGACAGCTATTACTTGCCAATTAGTGACCAAACGGCAAAATAAGTTATTCATTGCATATTGTAAGACCAAATATGCCTCCGAGGGCTAATTTTCAACCCAAATTACATGTTCGTCGGATTTCGAACCTGAAAACAGTTTATGTTGACCATCATATTAGTCAATTAGACCTTAACTCTTCAATACTAATGTATATCATTTCTTCAAAAAATGGTGATACCTTAAAGTGCTGATAAATATTTAAATAAATGAAAGTCTCTTTGTTCTACTCATTCAATTCAATTGAGTGTTCATTTCAAGTTCGTTTTGGATTACCATGGTTATGTGAGAAGAAAGTCCTCGTAGTGACAGTCATTTTCGTATCCTTGTACCATTTTCTCTCTATTCAATTCCTAATAGCCAATTACTTTGAAGCATAAATTACATTAGTCGGAATAGCCATTGTAAAATTAATATTTCTGCATGAGCTACTGCCCATTCATTGATTTGATTTATTAAAAAATGCTGGTTATTAATTTCAGAAAATTATTATGCTGCTGATAGAAGCCATCTTACAACATAGATACTTGACTACACTCATACTCAAACCTTCTATATGGGGGCTGGAATACTGTTTAGGTGTTTGCATTTTGCAGTTTCTGATGCTAGAGTAATGTGCGCTACTAAAAGCGGACAACGCGTGAATGCAACATTCATGTGAGGTGTGAGTACTTATCTTTTTTTGCTAAAAGTCCTTGTCCTCTTTGCCGACTACCTTAATTGAAAGCTTCCGAAAACTTATTAAGGATATCCTCATTGATTTAATACTAATTGACTAATAAAAACTTACTTGATTAGAAGTTGGAAGACAGTCCAGAATATTAAGAATGAGTTTAGTGCCCATGTGGGAGTCCCCAGGGCCGGCAACTTGTGTGGCCTCGTACACCATTGGGTAGAGGGCGTTTGTGAAGAGAGGTTCCGGCAACTCACGGAAGAAATCCTTCATTGTAGCTACAAAAATTGAAACAATTTTTTTAGCTGATTATATCAAGTAAATTAGCAGATATGTTACTAACTTATCAATATTATTTGGAAAAACAACTCAAATATGTTCAATTAACGTAATCTCACCCGAACTTTTAAATAGATAAATAAATGAATAAATAAAAGAGTTAAATTAAGGATTAAAAACGTAGAGGCTTTAATACTAGTAACATTTTACAGGTATTTGTGGATTAGAATGGTTAGTATAATTAACAATTACAGTTGAAGGACATTTTCCTTAATAGAGCATAAATCTTTGGCTCAGAAGCCAATGACATAAATTCAATTGGCTCATGCCAGAGAAAACAGAAAAAGGTACTCAGTTTCGCTTGATTCCCAATTGCTCTTTAACTTATTATCTACTTTGAATACCTTTATTCAAAAAAGTAAAACATTAATTGGTATGCCCAATAAAGTCAAAGTTTTATTGTCCAACTGTACTTTTGATCTTAGAGCGGGACGAAAAATAAGTGATTGATTTGCATCAAAGAATATCGATAATTTTTTACCTTGAAAAGCCCTCTGAAATTTTCAATCTAATGAATAAAGTAGCTAAATAACTCATAAAATCAGTTACGTAAACGCTCTTTATTAATCGGCTTGGGCAGATTAGTTGTATGATGAAGCCGCCCTAGTGATAAACTCGGGTCCTAATGTTCATTTTATGCACTTAACAAGTGACGTGCGCCAAGGAGCGCCGACTTTGTACCCACTGGGATTTGAGTATTGATACACTTTGGAGCATTTTCACATCAGGTCATCTCAAGGTGATTTACGCTTCAAGATTATTTGCATAACTTGGGCGACCGACAATGGGAAATTTTTTGAAGCTCTACAACGGAATTGATCAATCAACCGTGGCTCTCATTTTGCATGGGAGAAAATTGAGACATTTCTGTAAAATATGAAGGGGCGAATCATAACAATTTATGCGCTTCAATAGATGAATTGATCATCTTCAGCAATTCGGAGATTTGAGGTACCATTTTTCCATTATTAAATTAAATGGAAATGCTTTGCAAATTGCAAAGCCAAAATGCTGCTTCATTGCTAAATTCTGGCATTAACGTTAATTTGTAAACTAAGCTTTATTTAAGCTTTGCTCTCCAAATATATCCCCTTCAGAAAGTTTTAATTACAAAACTACGTGTTGTGGAGAAGTTTCAATTTTTAATAATGTTTTACCTCGAACGATATTTGATTTCCCTATCACCTTTTACTGGAGCATAAAATGACCATTTTCTGATCCTATCAAAATGGTAAAGATCATGAGAGAAAAGGTTTAATCAATCAAGAAATTAGTAAGGACTCCATGACACAAAATTCCTGCCGTGAAGTTAAATCCATGCGAAGTGCAAGTCGACTTTTCGTGAATATTTTTACTGTTAACGGATTTCTCAATTTTGAACTTTCTAGTCATTTGGTTTTTTGTTCATAAGAGATATGGAGAGTATTCTATTAGACGCTTAAATGTACACTATTTGTTTTCATTTTTCCTCATGTTGCAATAATGATTATTGCAAGGGTTGCAAAATAGTAAAACACAACTATCCTATTTACAGGCATTTAAGGGAACACCCTAGATGCGGTTTTCCAATAATGGCTCAACTCAAGAGATGAAAAATGAAGTCAAATAGCTTTATCTTTTTACGCTGTATTATTTGAAATGAAGGTAGGAGTCCAAGCTATTCCATTACTACTACTGATTTTTGTCCCTAATTGGTCATGGTTTCTCTTCAATACAATAACTGATCCAATTTTGATCCACGCTAATCCGTTTTCGATCAGTTTAGCTACTTCAATACATTCATTTTCGAGAACATTTTGCCATGCCATTTAGTAAGGGAACTGGATAGGCTGGTTTCTCGTGAAGGATAACAGGTCTCGAGAAATCAATTTATTCATGCACTAATATACCTATGGAATTAAATTGACACTGCAAGTGGTATATTAATTTCCATAATTAATTATAGATAAAATAATGAAAAAGTCTACAGAATTTCTCCCAAATAGCAATGTTTTAACAAGAAGTCATGCCTATTAAAGAATATAACGTGTTGACCTAAATAGTGAATTTGATAAAAATATAAAGCCTAAATCACAAGCGACGATACGGCATTGTCAAATTTAAGCTCTTTGGTAAGTAATTGTATTTAAATTTATCAAATTGCACGAAAGCAATAAGATATACAATTTTAAACTTCGTGAAAAAATATTTGAAACCTCAAATGGCGGTTTGGAATCTTTTCCATAGCCACTATTTTGTTATGAAGAAAGAAAACAACTTAGAAATTCATTCTTGTTACCAAAAAGGGAATACTAGATCAGAAGATTTCTTCCAACTCATTATTAAAAAAACTATTTGTTTTACATTTCGTGACGAAGACATAAAAATGAAAAGAAATCAACAGGAAACAGAGAGGGGTGAAATTTAAACTTTATGATTCTAACCAGGCTTGTTTAAATTTTTTGTAAATATCATTTATTAAGTATATTTCTTCTTTTGAAAACCAGTTACCTTTACTATAGAAAGTTAATCAAATTTTGGTTATAATTGGTACTGTTTTCAATAAAATTTGCATTATTAAAACGAAATTCCAAAACTAATTAAGTTGATCTGATATACATATGTATTATGTTCACGACGAAAAAATTTCAATAACCAATAAAAGTATTTATAATTTATTGTTGCTTAAAGTCAAAATATACTGAAATGTCCATTAGTTGAGTATATATTTATAATGAAATTAATTAGTCAATTTTTAATGACATATTTTCTTTAATAAAACTGATAGACCTAATAAAAATAGTTTTCCGAATAATTTTTATTCTTATTCGCAAATTTTAAAATTTTTATTTAATGCTGTTTTATTAAGCTTTAAGATAGATATAAAGCCAGAGATACATTCATAAAACCTCATTTAATATGTTCAAAAGAAATGATTTTATCTTACCGGTAATTGCATGAATATCCGGAACAGCATCGACAGATAAATCTAATCCAGCCAAGGCTCCTCTGACTGCTTTTTCATTCCGTTTTACCAACGCTTGTGCTATTTTCTCAGCTGTTCGGTTAAATAAATCCCTCACTTGCATTTTCATCCACACAGAACCGGAAAGTCGATATATTCCAACTACCTCAGTACCCCTTCTGTCGACTTCTTCCACACACTTCCTTATCAGCAGGGGCACTACTGAGTCTGGCACAATTCCTAAGCTTGCGAGCATCCTCTCTCTGTACATAAGTTCGTCTAAACTCACTCCAAAGAAAGCAGAATCATAGGAAGTGGACAGATTCCGTCGAATATAAAGCGCACTCATCGGCAGAAATCCCGTTTGGAGATAGAGTACCCCTCTGGGTTCTAACTGCAGTGCAATTTTCTCAAATCTCATCCCCGATCGAGCAATTAAAGGACTTGTTAATGGTTGGGCTTCTTCCGCACTTTCTCCTCCTGGATTTTCTTGACTCGGAGATGATGCAATTTGTCTCTGAGTTATACTTGTCAGATCAATTCCCCCGTAAAAACACAGTCTGTGTCGAGTTCTAGCATCCCACTGGTAGATGAGAATGGAGAGAAATCGGGATTCTTCAATCTCCATTTCAAATACCTCATCCCACTCGAAATAATCAGTACCCGTTCGAATCATTGAACGAGCTTTTCGAATAGAATCGGTTTCAAGGACACAGTATAGGTCTCTTAAGGGCATTTGTGCTGTCTTCAGACCACTTGCAGCGATTATATTTGTAACAAGAAGACCACCGCCACTCCAAATGTCACCACCATCAAGATGAGAATGTTGCCGAAAACGGGGTGAAGTGGGTTCATGAACAGGTGATTGTGTTTGAATTGGTTGTCTTTGTGGTTGGCTAAGGCTTGGATAGGGTTCACTAGAAAGAAAATTGAATTGCGCGGAATTGAAATTGGATGGAAGCTGAGGTCGTGAAACGCTGCTGGGTCCGGTAGTTCCTGATAGAGTACGTTCTTGACTACTTCCAGCTATCGCACCAGTTAAGAAATGAGGAGGCTGCATTAAACTAGACTCTTCATTCACTGAATACCGTATTTGGCTCCCTGGGAGTTCATGAACTATTGAGGAAAAAATATGGATCATGCTATTAATGACAGTTGTAACATTTCTATTGAAAGCTATTTATTAGAGGACAGGTGTCTGTGTATTCATCTCAGTTATTTATGTTAAAATAAGTACCCTACTTCCACAAAGATTATTAGTTTATTTATACGCCATAGTAAGTGATGTAGAGAGACGATTAACATTACATGACTACCAATTAGACTGATTTTGTTCATATTAGGAGTCTCAATTTGGCAGCCACAGAACAGATCTTAAGTTGCCCCAAATTTCTTGGTTGTAGATTAATACACTGGGTCTTTCAACCGAATATCTGTACACATTCAAGCATGTCCTTTCTTCTAATTTATATAATGAAAATGAAAGCGAGAGTAAACAACTGTAGAAAAACCCACTCGAGTTCAATCTAAGCTCTAACATGCATTTAATCCTCGACTATGTACTCATTCTTTTCACAAAATGTATTAGTCTTAGTTCTAGAGCATAATGGAAAATGTTCGTTCCTATTCCTCAGAAAATCGAATAGCAATTATTTCTGTTACGAAGAAAAAGTAATAATGGATTTGATTCTGCTACTTTTTCTTGGTCTATTTGAGGAATATTGAAGCAGTATTTATATTTCCAATAATCGCATTAAATTGTGCTAGAGATAAGTTTCAATTTCATGCGAATGTACTTAAGCCAATCCAAAAGTCAACATATCCTTAATCAATGAGCATTTTTCTTCAAGGAAAACTTGAATTCAAAACTACGATCGAAGTCATCATGACGGATAAGAGATAAATTATTCAGCAGGAATATTTTAGCGAAAAGATAATAAAAATAAAATCTAACCAGAACAAATAAAAAATAATAGAAGAAATTGGCTGCTTTAAAGACTCACTTATTACTAAGGAACGTGTATTAATGGCAGTTAGAAATTCACTAAAACTACTGTCAAATTAAACTGGGGTGCGCGATAGACTTGACTCCACATGGTGCACCCAGGGCAAAATTTACTCATACGACAATAAAGTCAATAAGCCAGCAGTTGACTTCTAACTACCATTATCCCACTGTATGTCATATTCCCCCACTTTCACAGTACTCACCTTATCTTACTTTTTTCTCTACCTTTGTGTCTGTTTCCTTTACATTTGCGAATCACTATTCTGTCCCCCCCCCCTTCGACTTTCTGTGACTTTAATGTTTCTCCCCTCTGTGAAGCCAAAAGTCAACCAAAGGGTTAATGATAACCAAAATAAAGCCTGCCATTTGATATAAATATGCTATCTAATCAAACTAAAAATTGACGTCAAAGTACCTCAGTTTTTTACATAAGTATTACAAATTCACTGAAAACTTTGATGAAAGGTGAAATTCTATCATCAGAGGCTATTTTTCTACCATTTATTGTTATATAACTTTCGATTTGAAGTAAGGAGTCATTAATATTGACAAAAAAGAGATGGAAATCTTTTTTGAAGTTATGGCTAGAAAGCGGTCGTCGCGTAGTTCAATTAATCTTCTTTATTCCATAATAATCCTGTTGTTGTATAATATTGTATAGGGAACTCATGAAATGTAGAGTGTCTTTAAAAAAATTAATGATGCCATTTTAGCTGCTGTAACCTCTTCCACTTTCCTCAAGGGACTTGGTATGCTACTGCCAATCCCAAAATTTCCCTCATCCGCCTATTGCAATGTGATCTTGTGGGCTAGAATGCACGTAGTATCGCGCGCAATTAAAAATGCACCTATAGGTATACGAGCACCACTTAGCATCTTTGATTTATTGCTAGATCTTGTGATAGCTTCCCTATTTATGATTGGGGTAAAAGTTATATCGAAAACAACGGCGAGGACTGTAGGACAGAGGAGAACTTAAAACTGCTTATTAGTAGCATTTGACTTCATTTACCGTAAAAAATAGCCGAGGGCCGCATATCGTAAAATAAGATGAATTCAACTACTAATACTGCTAATACTGTCTGTTTTTAACAGGCAGATATAATATTTTTATTGTAATTTATTCTTTAGTTGAGTGACCTCAGATGTTAGTGACATAATTATCCTTGAACAAATCTTAACTTGGCTTTTAAAACTATTTTGCCAAATTTAGTCTCAACAGTCCGAACATTACCGTTAATGCGAATTATGATATTAACTTTAAAACATCCAGCTTCCGTCTTTGAAAAAAATGTTTTCTCTGGAAGACAATTAGCTTTAAGTCTAATTCATAGAAATATTTTGTTATATTTTTTCAGAGAAATTACATTGATAAATTATTTGGCGACTTGCCTACGCAAATAGTCGAAATGTGGGTGTAATTATTTGCAAACAATCGATTAACGCAAAAATATTCTTTTCTAACGTGCATAAAAAAGGGTCTACAGACTAACAAGGTGTTATTTTATAGACATTAAAACTAATCGAATTCCCTTTACGCACTATATAAACTTTAATGGTGTTTCTACCATTTGGTAAACAGTACAACGGGAAATAGTTTTTATTAGTTTAATGTCAAAAGTATTTCAAACTTCTGATTCCGTTCAGGTATTTTCACTTAAAAATGGACTTTTCAAATGGTTAGTCAATGTGCATAATCAAATAGAACTGTTTTGTGTATATAAATAACTGTACGGTTGAAATTATCATGAAATTACTGAGCGTAGTACATAGAGTCTTCCATTATCATATCTTTATATGACTAATTTGTTTTCGAACAAGTGTTATTGATTGTATAAATTATAGTATTTTAAAGTTGTGCTATTATTTTTACAAACGAATATTTCACATTCCGTTCCGATTGCAAACACTTTGAAGTCGTGAAGAAAAAAATCGATATTTTGGAAATTAAAAGCGAAGTCGCAGAACTCCATTGATGGTTTCAGAAATACCATTTGAGCAAAATTCTTAGTAAAAAGAAGACATCCACGGAATTCGCTAAACCAAGTTGTTGTCCAGGCAACATAAAGTGAGAAAATATATTCGCAATATAGTAGTATTATGGTATCTTTTGAAATTGCTGTATTTATTCCTTAAATAAACTCCATTTTAGACACTCAATATTAACAGATACATTTTAAGCTCACTAAAATAATAATGAAGTACTCCAATTTTCCTTATGACCTAATTTGTATTCCTCTTAGAAACCGTCATATATACGTGCAAATGTGTAACCATTTCATTTATTTTAATGCATATGTTATGAGTTAAAAATAGCAAAATATTCCAAACAGATCATCACATATTTGTATTTCCTATTCTCATAACACTTATTAATTTTCAAACAAATATTCCCACTAGCTTTATGGGCAAACTAAATAGAAGAACAAAGTAAATCTCAGTTAATCATGACTTAATAAGAAAAGCATTACTCTACCAGATTATGTCTTTCAAAATGTGGATAAAAGTCTATTTTTAAATGTCATTAGATGTGAACTAATTCATTTAGTCTCTTTTGGTTTTAATATACCCATAATAGTTACAGAGGGAGCATATATAATATAGTTTCCATTAGTCTAAGAATGATAATCTTCTTTCAATATACATACAAGAAAAAATGGATTTTCATGTCGTCTAATGTGAACCCAGATATTTTAAATTAATATTAATAAAACTAATTTAACAAACGTTTTATGATTTGGTTCAGCAATGGTATATACGCAAAAATTCTTAATTTACGTGAAGCGAATTTCAAACTACTTCAGGCATTAAATTGAAATTATCGTCAATATTCTTATTTACAAATCATATCGACTAAAATGCAGTCAATTATTTTAGCGTGCATCAGATGTTAACGCAAACGCCTGCATAGGTACTGTCCTGAACCTAACCCGGCCCAAATCAAGGGTTCGGAAATGCGAAATAATCGTACAAGTGGTCAAATAACTTACAATACTGAGGACCAATACTAATCTTTTGGTTATTTTTATCCATTAATTGCGGATTGGGAGCAGGTGGAGGGGGAAACTGTGTTATATCGACTCCCGGATTTCCATAAAAATCGGGAAGTTTTTGGAGGGAGGTTGCATCAAAATTTACAGATTTTCTTTGGTCCACACCACTACCAGTAGCGGTGGGAAATCGTGCGTATAAGGAGGTGTCTGCGAACTGGCCAGTTAAACTCCGCATTGCGACACTTTCGGGGGTCAAGTCCTCCAAGTGGAGACTTGCCCTTGACATAGGTGTACCCAAGGAGGGGTCCAAGGTCGTTTTTGGTGCCGGTACTCTTGACGTCGATTGTACAGCTGCCAGTGCCATTGCTGCAGCGGTGGCTGCCGCAGCAACAAAACTAGCTGATGGATATGCTTTATTTCCACCCCCAACAATTCCAATAGTGTTCTGTGGAGCAGCAGAATAAGTGTCCAGAGAATCGTACGCATTGACTTCGGAGTCAGACCAGTAGGGCAGTGTTCCTGATCTAAATTGAGGCTTTCTCCTAAACCCCGGATCCACCTCCCCTGATCCTGAGGGGGTATTAACCGTGGCATTCGCAGCTGCCAATAAGGCTGACAAGAGGGGATTAGAGTGTGGCTGATTTCGAGCCGAACCACCAGATTCCGGTTCACATTGTATTCCTTTATCCATAAGGGTATCTCTATGTTGTTGAGGCTGGTGGTAGACCATCTCGTGTTGTGGACTTGAGGGTTGTTGTACCGGTGGGGGTGATAATCCGTCCGTGAGGTCGAATACTTTTGAGGAAAGACTCCGGACAAACGGAGGTGGGACCCGAATTCGTGTGCAATCCGAGGGTTCTCGGAATCTAGGTTTTCGCCCCTTTGGATCACCGAAGTGAACCCTTGGAAGTGCCTGAGAAGGAAATCGGGAGAAAAGGGCCGTCGAAGAAGCTGACGCTCCAAGATTAGTTCCCGTTGCTGTGGATGTGGTAGTATTGTTGATGGGCGGAGGATTCTGGCCATTATTAGGATTTATTCCACCACCAGTGAACATTCGATAATTACTCGAATTCACGACAGCATGCGTCTGCGTGGTAATCCTTTCTGCAGACGGTTGATGATGAAGAGGGATGGGTAAGTGAGGCTGTTGTTGTCTAGTGGGGTAGTTAGAACGAGAGGTCTGCGATTGTTCACTTGACAGGCCGCTATCAATAGACTCCTTTGCCATCAGTAATTAACTGATGGCTCTTGTGGTTGATAGAACGCTGCATTCACTGATGAATAGCCGGTAATCCACATGGTATCAGAGTGAGAGAGGAAATGGAAGACCGCCTCTACATCACAATGGAAGTGTGAGTGTGAGTGTACATGAGTGAGACTGAAGTTTGTAGCAACAGCAGCCGAACGGAGAAGCAGTGGGAGCGTGATAAAGTCAGTGGGTGTGAACAGAGAGAGGGAGCAAGAGAGCTGTGTGTCGTAAGCAAATTCACTGGAAAAGCGTGCACGTTGGAATGAGTGCGGTCGTGTGCATGAACGCGCGAAAGCATTCCATAAACCACAGAGGAGTGGTTGAGTGCGGAAGTGCTTGAGCCCCGCTCTCTCTGATTGGACATGGTACTTACTCTCTCTACAACTAGCTGCTGCTCAAATTAGGAAGTCGATCGACTTGGCCTACGCTCTCTCTATGTTACTCATGTATTGTAGGGAGTGGACTCAAGTGCGGGTGTAGTGGAAGTTAGCCTGCTCTCTCGGGTACTGATGCTGCTGCCGTAAATGCAGGCTACTGCAATTTCCGTTCACCTCCACCATTTGCCTAAGATCTTACACACATATGCTTGCTGTCATACGCACAATTTCTTCCTCACTTCGAAGATCACTTTCTTTTCCCGCCCCCCCCCCCCCCCTCCCGTTTACCTTTGTCAAATAAATTACCAATCAGCGCACCTTTCATCCCTTCTCATAAATCTGCTCCTGACACAATTTATTTCAAATCAATTTTTTCTTGTATTTCAGATCACACAGGTAAGACTTCTATCCTACGCATTCATAATGCCTCTGATTACTTTTGATTTAATTCATTAATTGGTGAAAATTAATTTCTGTTAGATGAATTTCTCTAAACTATACGCACTCTTGAAAGAATTTTAGAGTGTCTATAAATCTGTAGTAATAAAAACAGGTGTTTTATGGTTACCTCCTTATTATCAAGAGTATAACGATTCAGTTAATTTTGCTGTTTTTTTCAATGAGGCAGCATTTTCAGCTTTAAGAAGATAGAAGGCGAGCGGTACATATGTGCATGGGAGCAACGGCCCAGAATAGCCATTTCTCATCATATATATATATATATATATATATATATATACCTTGTTTCCCCTTGATGAGCCTCTCCCAAACTAATTTCGAATATCTCCATAAACTAAGCAGATAAAAGCTACTTGAATGGAGGTATAACATTATTCTAAAATAGTTTGTATTTAAATGGTTTTTACAACGGTTTTCACTTTTTATTAATTTAAAAGGACATTAATAAGACCTTTCTACCTGTACTAATTTGAATTGGAAGCGAGGTTTTTTGTGTTTCCTAATGAAATTGAATAAACAAATGCGTGACTTTCAAACGAAACTCCTAAAACCGTCATAACCTTCAATTTAGGCAGAATTTTCGAAGACTCGTTTTGAAGACATTTAGGCGAAATCTGTTTCCGAGTTCCATAAGCAAATCTTTCAAGTGGTTTTATCTCTTAAAAGCACAATAATTTTTGCTTTACTTTAATCCTTATTGCTACTTAGCTGCTTAATGGTGAAAATTGAGAAATACAATTAAAGCACATCAAAGAACTTCTTCTTTGTTCTTATTATTTTGCTAAGCTATGCTTCAATGCTATCTTCTGTCAGGTTTAAAAAGAATTAAAAAAAGTCTAATAGATCTTAAAACGAAAAAGAGTATTGCCCTTAGCTGAAAGCCTTCAGGTGAATTCCCTTTGAAAATCATTGGTTCCCATGAAAAAAATTTAATGGAAGTATAAAGGACTGAAGTATGGTAGTTTAGGTCGCATAATAGTTCTTTGCCTTCTTTCACAGACCAAGAATTTCAACTATGATAAAAGTCATGGCAACTTGGCAAAAAGTTGTTGCCCTAACATAGTAAAAAGTGTCGTTCCTTTATTGTTATTACCTAGATGTATTTATAGTTAAGTCAAGCAAAAGTGCTATCAAGGCACTCTGACTTGGAAGAATCGTAATATTCCAAAACGGCTA
>UZAE01000275.1:0-27772 GCA_900617975.1 Rodentolepis nana | reverse complement strand
CCCCCCCCGTCTTGACTTTTTTTCACTTTGATTTACCTTCTCCTCTGTGAAGCTGGAAGTCAACTAAAGGACTAATGATAACCATCAAAACGCCTGCCATTTGATATAAATAATTCATAGCACACATAGCTTTAGTTCTGGTTTTAAAATAATTATTCTTTCTAAAATTAAATTTATACCAGTTACTTTAATAAAAGTCAAAGCTAGATTTTACTGTTAGGAATGTTGTATTGCTACTGGGATTTGTGTCCACCGATATCTGCCATAATGCATACACTACACTTTGCCTAATTTACCACCTGTAATTGTCAGCCAATCCGTATGTCCTATACATCCGACCAATCATAGGTGAAATAGTCTACCGGTGGTATTAAATCTTCTAAAGAATTAGATCAGAAGTAATTGAAGAGATCATAAATGTAACAGAAATTTTGCATTACTCTCAGTTGGAAGTTCCATGTCTGCCGATGAAGACGTCATTCATAAGACCGGACCCACCTATAGCCAGGTCTCGACAAGACGAATAAATGAAAGAAAATTTCACCATAACCGTGCCTCTAAAGTATGGGAAGATAGATTTCTAGGAAATCCACCACCAACGTACAATCCTCGAAACCGAACATACTCTCAAGTTTTCGGAAAGAGACATAGCTTCGCAGGTAGATATGCAGGTTCAAGGTACACTAGTGCAGAATCCATCCCTAGAAACCTACTCAGAACTGGATCCCAAATAAGTAGTAGTGTAAATAGTATAAAGGAGCATCTGTTTACAATGATTGCGCCTGATGACAACAAACTTTGCTTAAAATTCTTTGGAACGAAGCGTGCAGTTCACTTGGAGCAACAGAGACTTTTTAATCAACATATCTTGGTCATTCATCCCTACAGTTGTTTCAAGTAAGAGATCCTACATTTTGCCTTTATAATTTATGCATTGAAATTACCGGGTTTTACAATGGATTTTATAGCATTTTATTTACCTTTTAACAATTAAAGCAAAATCTTTGCAAATAAGTTTCATGCTATGGAATATTTAGGGCGCTAATGAAGGAATGGATTAGTTGCGAGCCATTTTAGAAGCAAACAAACCTCAATGTTTTATTATGTTGATGGCGTTTTAAATTATTTCAAAAAGTTATTATTTCATTTGAAAGGATTTAAAGGTGATAAAATAATAGCCTTATAAATTGCGCAAGAGCCAAACAAAGATAATATTTAAGCCAAAATTATAATTTTAAACAAAAAAGGTGCATTGTTTCACTTCAGAATTATTAACTTAACCCCATTAAATGGGTCAGCTTTAACATTCTAAGTGAGAAGGTAACACCTATTCGTAACAAATTTGAATGCAACTATTTCGAAATACCACAGTCTATATTGTTGGCAGGGGCAATTTTTTTCTAGGAGAAAAAGTGCTTGATAAAAGAGAAGATCCGTCTAGAATGAAACTGTCAATAATTATGCAAAGGCTCTATAGTGGATCAGTCTTGTACGCCATTTAAAAAATTTCACAAAGTTGCATTGTACTATCTAGCTTCCGTCTTGTCTTCTCGCTTTATTCGCTCCATTCTCGCTCGCTTATTCTCGCTCCATTTAAATCAGAAGGGCAAAATTTTCAATGTAACAGGTTAATTAAAGACAAATTAATGTTGAAAGACATTGATTTTCTAATTTCAATAATATCAGTTAAGGTAGATGAGGTTATTTTTTGGGTTGTAATTAACTTGTTATTTCAAAGCTTTCAGCAATAGTAATTATGATAAATTAATACTACAAATGTGAGTGAAGCATTCTTTCCTAAAGTACATGCGACTAGCTATGAATTCAAATGCCCATTCAACGACATGTCAATTTGAAATACACTTGATACACATGATTTTAATGTCCTGTACTGTTATAGCACTGCTTAAAAAAGTGCACACTTTTTTGTTAGCTTTCTATAATGTATTTTATTGAGATTGTCTTGCATGCAGTGTGTCCCTAATATAATATCAATGTGTAATATTTTACTACCATACTAAAATTTCGGAACAAATCGATGCAGAAATATTTGTATTCAATTACATACATTTTGAATTTTGAACACCCACTTTCATTCTTGATCAATATTTCAATCCATATCACCATGTTTTTAACATTTATTATGACTTTTAAATTAAATTATACCTAATTAATAAACAATATCGGTATAGCATGGACATAAGCAAAATTTATCAATCGGGGCTATGAATCCACCCAATTATTTATTAATTTTTTTCAAATGACAGGCGTTTTGATAGTTATCATTAGCCCTTTAGCTGACTTCGGGCTTCACAGGGGAAAGGAAAATCAAAGTAGCAGAAAGTCGAGGGGTGAGGAACAGAAGAGTGGTTTACAGATGTAAAGAAACAGACATGAAGGCAGAGAAAAGGTAGGATGAGTACTACGCTAGAAGTCAATCGCCAGTTAATCGACTTTTTTGTCGTATGAGTATACGTTGTCCAGGGTGCACCACGTGGAGGAAAGTCTACCACGCAACCCTCCACGCAATTATAGCAAATACAATTTATATGTAACATGAATTCTAGAGGGTATTTCATAAACACTTAACCCTGCATTGCCTTTGCTAATTTTTATCATGCTGGGAGTAACCGTTGAATGGTAAAACCAATTTTCCTTTAAAGAACAGACTTATGGAACAGGGGTGGGCTCAATTTAGTATTATCGTCTGTTCTATCAACGCCTCAAATCATAAGCTATTAGATATAAAAATCAAAAGCGAATCACGCTGTTGGTGTACCTTAGATTTCTCAGACTACTCACAAAATATCGCTTTATTAATTTCAGAATATATTGGAATGTTACAATGCTGGTATTGCTAATGGCGAATTTAGTGAGTTTGCCTATAGCAATTGCCTTTAATCTGCCTTATCGGACACCAACGTGGATCGTGTACAGTTGCTGTTCGGATATTCTCTTCTTCATTGACATTATTGTCAACTTTAGAACAGGTACCTTCCAAGTATTTCGACAAACGAACTTCCTTTTTGAAAGTTCCATAAATATTCCTAAAATTTAAAAAAAATATCGCTGTGCAAAGGGAATTTTAGAAACATAATATTTTATATTAATGAGAATTCAAAAAGGAAATTATCACCTTGAAAAAAAAGATAACCCTAGGGGAGCGAATTTGCAATTAAAAGGCTCAATTTGCATTGTTGCTGACATAAATAATTCTTATAAAATTGAAATATTTTACTTAAGAATTCAAACTCGCATTCTGAACTAACAGTGATAACTTTCACAAATTTTTTTGCCTGGACATTTTGGAAATATGATAAAATTAAGGTATTATTATTTATTTGTGGAAGATCTAAAATATCATTCGTAGATCGACACTTTATTCTGTTTAATGAGAAGATATGTTTGAATTTGGTCGACATCTATAGAGGAAGGGTTTAGTGAAAGAGGAAGTTGAGTACGAAGTAATTGAGGATAATCTTACAATTAACGTTGTGATTAATTTTGATATTATTAGTATTATTTCAAATGGCGAGCTTTATGACATTTATCATTGGCCCCTTAGTTGACTTCGGCTTTCCCAATGGGGGGTAAACATTTATATAAGCTTTTGGTAGATAAAAGTAGTTCATTGGTTGTCCTCTGGCTTCCCAGTATCTCTGGATTTCCGTCGCTGTCTTTAGGGTAGGACACCGAATCAGGTGGGTCTTCTCCATTTCCTTCTCTTTTCCACATAAGGGCATGTTGGTTGAGTGTATACTCCTAATTTTTGAAGGTGCTTTCCTCTTCTTAGCAAGTGCGTCAGCATGCTCATTGCCTTTAATGCCACAGTATACTATTAATGATATATGTAAGGTTAAAATTTTGAGTGTATTTTAAATTACAGACTGTATAGTCGGTACAGGTTGACTCAGTAATGGCTAACTTTGTGATCCAAACTTAATGTCATTTTATATAAGTTTGATTTGTACAGATAATTGAACTGAAGCTTGGATAATTAGATAAAGTTAATTGCTACTTGAGATCAAACGATTATGAGGCAAATTGGGAAATACAGACCTTAATATTTTTTCTAAGATTAAATCAAAATCAAAATCGCACCATTCTAACATATAACCTAAAGGGCATTTTTAATCATATAATCAAACTGATAAAATTGACATAACTCTTAAGTGGAAGAAAAATATGCAATAGATTGCAATTTTGAGAGGTAATTCCTTCTTCTCCCCGTGAATCAAGCGCAAATCTGACTGCATGAAGAGGAAAACAATCTTGAATAATTTTTCATTTTATTATGCTGTAAAGAATATTTAATTTATTTACATTTGTACATATTGAAATGGAAGGAAATCCATTTGCCATTTGATATCCAACAATTGCAGTTGAAGATAATCAATAATAAGCACATTTTTTTATTATGAAGTTACTAATATGAATGTTTTTTTCAGGTTTTGTCCGAGAGAGCATGGCCGACGACATTGTACTCGAACCCAAGTTGATCGCGCGCGAATACCTGCGAAAGTGGTTCACTCTGGATATTGTCTCATGTCTTCCACTGGATTACATCCTTCATGCCTTCGATGATGGCACTGAACAAATTGCCCAGGCTGGTATGTCAAGAAAATCATCAAATTACTTCCCCTATTAAGGAAACATTTATTTATTTATTTCAAATGGCTGGCGATTTGACAATATCATTAGCTCTTTAGCTTACTTCGGGGCTTCACAGAGATGAGGAGGAACATCAAGGTGACGAAGAATCGAGGGGGGGGATAGAATAATCATTCAAAGATATAAAAGAGACAGACAGACAGAAAGGCATAGGAAAGGTAAGGTGAGTACTGTGAAAGGGGTCGAATATGACAATCAGGGGGGTCGTGGTAGTTTGAAGTCAGAAGTCAATAGCCGATCAATAGGCTTTTTTGCCATATGAGTATACGTTGCCCAGGATGCACCACGTGGAGGTAAGTCTATTGCGTACCCCTATTAAGGAAACATGGGATATAATTCACACGGAATGTCAGTTAGAAAAGCACCAACTTTAGGCAAAGGTTTCATTAAATACATTCCAAAACATATATATGGGGAATGGAGTCTTGCCTTAACATGATTTACTGAGTGTCTCCATGGTGACAAATATTAAAGGAAATAAGTAATTATTGCACTCTTTTCATAAATTTAAGGATAACGGGCATGCTTCTTGGCCTTGTCATGATATCTGGATAGGATGTAGACTGCTGTTATATGTTTTTAATATTCAAACTGACCAAAATATTATATTCATGTTAGCATTTACTTACGAACCAATTTTTGTCACTCAGTCACTCATTCGTTTGCGCTCTCTCGAAGGTGAGATGATGATTTACCTGGTAATGGCAAATGAATTTGCAGTCTGAAGAAAGAGAAGTGAATTTTGCCCAAACTTTAAGTAAACAACATTTCCTTTTGTAGGCCAAGCGCTTAAAATTTTGAGGTTGGCTAAGTTGCTCAGTCTTTTACGCCTTTTGCGATTATCGCGGCTTTTACGATATGTCGGTGAATGGGAAAAGGTAATTTCCTATTAATTAATCAACCTCCCCCCATCACCCTTTAAATCTTCAAATCGAGGAAGGCATTTTGCTTGCGTCTCTAGATTATTTAGTAGTTAATTAGGTTTATAAAGTGAATCAGTAAAAACTATCGTAAATTAATGAAAGGTGGTCCCGCATATCATTGGGTTATTTGGCAAAAATAATCAAGTTCAACGAACTTGTTTCCTTGACTGCAAATTTCTCGAACATTAGAAACTTCTGACTATTTTGGAAACAGTTTCGCTTAAAAAGTTACTAGTAAATTTATACATCATATGAACGATTACTGAGATTAATTTTCTAAATGAGATTTAATAACCTTTGATTAGTCAATTTAAGTTAGTGGTAATATCCCATCCCTTAATATTTCAACACGTCTGACTACTTCTGATTTGAGAGAAGTCAAAGATATTCCTAGACCATTTCATTGTATTTCGTGAAGGGGGTAGATGATACCATCCTCGAAGTGTCTGAAGGTTAAAAATTTGGTTGAGACTAGGCTAACTCCAGTACGATTGAAATGAGCTCTGACCATCACGATAGGAAAGGATGACATATCTGCCTTTGCGTCATAATTAGGCCATTAAATCAAGCATTAATTACAATAATTTTGGTTAGAATATTTAAACACAAACCAGGAATAATAAATAGAATAGGTATGACTACAGCTTTTGATTTGAAATGTTATCACAATTATCGAAATATTTATTGCCAATAATAAAAGAAAACCGAAGTCTATTTTTCACCAATTTTTTATTCTAATTTCATTATTTACTTCTAACTTAATACATTCATCCAATCAGATTACAGGTATATGGCCAGTGATTTCATAAACAAATATTCCTATCAGTGTAGTTCAAAAATTTGGATGTTTGTAATGTGAAATCCATAGCGTTTGGCATTTTCTTTGCGGTCAAGGAAAATACGTTTGTCAATCAATTAATTGTTTCTTCAAGGAAGGCTTTTCTGAATAAGGCTCATTACCTAAAAATGGACAATTGACAGTGAACTTATATGTGGATCGGTGTGGCTGAAGGTGAACTGATCACCACAAACAACAAATCAATAACACCATCTTGAACTCTGCCTCTCTGTTATGTCTGCAAATAATTGTATTTGGCTAATCTTATGTACATTAGTAAAACATTTCCGAATTACATTTACAGAAGAGTTAAAACTTACTATAGCCAACAAAAAGGGTTATTTTTCTATTTTTCACTGATAGTTTATGAATATCGCGGGAAAATTTATTGGAATATTGAAATTAATCCTATTGATGCTAATGTTGGGACACTGGAATGCTTGCCTTCAATTCTTCATTCCAAGTCTAATGGATTTTCCAATCGATAGTTGGGTAGTCAAATGCAGACTTCAAGTAAGTCAAAATCCCATTTAATAGAGAGTTTTTATAATTTTCGCTTAAACTAGCCTTTTAAACTTTAATGGCGCTTCAAACAAAATATCTATATTTTTACTAACTCCTTAGTGTATATCTTTATTGTTGAGAATGATGTTGAATTCATATTTAAAGATGCTGATATTAAAGACTGTTGGGGCGATATTTTTATGCGTTTGATTGAATTAATACTGTCTACATATTAAATACCTGAACTAATGTGATTAAATCAAAACCACAGTCTCTTCCTTGAGATCGATAGTGGTAGGTGAAGACTTCACTTATTCTCCATTTTCATCAAGAACCTCGACTCCATTATAATAAATTCAATCCTTTACAAAATAGCCTCAAAATCCTTGGACTTCAAATATTCGATGTAATCCTTTGAAGCAGAGCCTACTTGTATGAACTACGTTCTTTATCGTTCAATTAATCTTGGTCCGTTAATGAGAAATCACTTAAAATAAAATTAAATATAAAACAAGCTCTGACGCAATGGCTGGTAGCATTGCAACGTCTAGAAACATGGGAAACGCAATAACACGTAATCGATATGGAAATGTAAATTTGATTTCAGCTTTAATGTATTTCAATTCTCTTATGATTTTAGTCTTACATTACACAATATTCTCAAGGTTAAAAGTGCAAACTAAAATATAAGAGATCACTCAAAATTGCCCTCCATTTTCATTACGGGGAAGCATATATATATATATATATATATATATATATGACACAGAGAATAAAGGCAAGATTTTTAGATAGATTTATTCTTGAAAGATTAAAATGCAACTCCAGTATTCACTTTAAATTAATCAATAAGCGCATTTACGAAATTATTCGCCAAGATTATTAATAATGGAGGTAAATTTGCGCATATGAGCAATTGTAGAACCTTTTATGCCCAATTGATATTTAACACATGTCACCTTTAGCATTAATTTGTTGTAGGAAATGATTGAAGTATCATTAAGATTTATCGAATTTGGAGTTTGCTGCTAAATAGTCTGATTTTGTGGAAATGTTCACCTCCAAAATAATAATATTGATTGTATTTGGGTTATAGAACTCCCACTGGTTTGAGCAGTACACATGGGCTTTGTTTAAGGCCTTATCTCACATGCTCTGTATTGGCTACGGTCGTTTTCCACCAAATGGTCTAGTGGAGGCGTGGATGACCGCAATTAGTATGATGGCCGGTGCAACGTGCTATGCTTTGGTTGTGGGTCATGTCGCAGCTCTCATTCAATCCTTTGACGTCTCCAAACGACGGTACAGAGACAAGGTAAGGAGTATAATTTTAGTGCCCATCCTAATCTACTTTTACCCATCCCGACACTCATAAATTTAAATCATAATCCCGATGAAGATAAATTGATGTGAGCAATATTTACCCAAAAATAGCTTTCACTAAAATCGTTTGTTGTGAATTATGTGAAAATTTCGTACCTGATTTTGGGCTATTGCAATAGATATTACGGAAGTTATAATTTGGATAGTTTTAAAAGTAAAATGAAAGGATATTGAACCTCAGCAAGCAAGACTTAAATACATATACTGCTAGATTTTGGTATGATTCAAAATTGTTTAGTCAACCACTTCTTGAAATTAGTCCTTATGAAGCGTTAAAACACAAATATACGATTTATTCTTTGGTTAAATAACTTAATCTAATTACGTTTAATACGAAGCGTATTTGAGAATCGGTTTGGAACATCTTAGTATTTTTTCTTTTAGAAGGAGAGTGAGACTCAACCCAAAAAATTATAAATTTTTTCTCCATAGTGCTCTGTTTAGACCACTTTTATTCCAGGAAGTGTGGTTATTTAAAATTTGTCAGTCTGCACACTTTCTTCATGACTCGTCATGGCCATTTCTTGATTGTCACCCTTTTACAACAGCGATTGTGTAGACGGCATTTTCGTGATATATTGTCGAACTGCTCTATATAAAACATGTCAATAATATATTTGAATCTTTTGCAAATCAGAAGGATTCTGTATGTGAAATGCATCTCTACCTATGGTTTAACTATAAAATCAATGCAGAACATCGCCTCAGAGCTCCTGACAGTAAAATCGTGAATGCATTTTAAATGACAAATAAGGGAGAAGCGAACCAATTGTAAGTCAAACACACATGTTTAAGGATGAAATGTCTGTAAATAAGAAAAAAACGCTTTGGGGTCTGAACCGTGAAGAATGATAAGACCGGGCCTAACTTATAGACATTTGGTGTTAGCAAGGGTAGTATTAAAGAACCGTGTTAGAAGAAATATTGAAGTAAGTGCTAAATCAAACGAATAAGTTCTCTACAACAGTGTGTTTACACATAAATTTCATTTTTTCTTTGAATCACTGATTTTACTAATGTTTTAAATAGAATATTTGATCTTGCAATGCATATTTAGCACCATAGTCCGTGGAATGCCCGTAGCACTTATATATGTCAATTGTACGTTGACAATAGTACAATTTCGGCAAATATTTACAAATAATACACTGTTATCGTAAATATATTGCACTACGATTTCCAGCAATTATAATAGACCCAAATAATGATAATCAAGATTAATTAATTTCTATTTTTCCATTTTTCTTTTATATTTAGTCTCATTAAGAAAATTGTGACTTATCATTGACCTTTTTTTATTTTAATTTTAATTTCAATAGATACTTTATTTTGATAAATTGGTTATTTGTTCTTCAGATAATTGATTTTTGGGTATGCAAGTTATAACTAAATCCACGTTGCAAACCAAAAAACTCAACTCACGTTTATTGACTTAGCAATGGCCACTGAGCTAATTTCAGTCAATATAATGAATAATTCCTTCATGTTGTTCTTTGACGCAATGGAACAGTCTTTTCATCTAGCAAAATCAACTTAACCATATCTCACGTTTCTGAATATTTTGAGAAGTAGTTGAAAATTAATTTATTTATCCGCAGATTCAAGGTCGTTCTTGTCTTTGTTTGCACATGTAAACACTTGGCATTAGTTCTATTCCAGCCAGATTCAATTTTCCGATTTTGAAATTTTATACCTAAACTCTATGAACGGATTTCTCTAAAAATTTCTATCTTCAGTATTTAGCACTTTCGAAACTATTTGTCAAAATGAGCAGACAATGATGGCCTTCAAATCAATTTACATTTTATGGGAAAAATACATAGGTACACGTAACTACTAAAATTATTGTAATGACATTCAAACAGTATAGTCGACTATTTGATAAGCTTCGAATATGGCGCTTACGACGCCAATTAGGTAAACAAAGGACAAATTGTCTTTCTGGAACTTCTCAATAATTACATTAAAATCTGCGCAATTAAATATAATTAATATACACACGTGAAATCGAAAATCAACATAATTTTAACTATTTTACAGCAATTCAACCACTTATCAAATTAACATATTCGTATATACTACTTTATATACAATACTGTCAAAGCTGTTATATTAAATAATATAAAGAAATAGCTTTGTTGTAATTTTGCAGATGAAACAAGTTGAAGAATATATGTCATACAGAAAACTACCTCGTGAACTTCGCAATAAGATTGTGGATTTTTATGAGCATCGCTACAATGGAAAATTCTTCAATGAAACTGAGATTTTACAGGAAGTTTCTGAGTGCCTACGAGACGTAAGATTTACCATTTTGCTCATTTTTCAAACCTGTAATTAAGTTTAAAATAGTTATTTGCCTTCTTGAAGGAATAAAAAATCAATAAATAAATTAATCAATACTCGTTTGTTCTATAAAATTATTTAATAATTCAAATGGAACTTATCCCCTCAATGAATTTCGATCATCTTAATTAATTTTGCTCGATTTGTTTCGTGCGATAGTTTTATTTCAAAGCTTATAGGTTAATCCGCTTTCTAATAAAATGAAACCTCTTTGCTGCTGAAAATTTTATTCCAAATGATTTTGTTTGCAACCCGTAGTTCCGATTCACCCTTGAAATATCCTGAGGCACAAGTTCGCATGTAATATAATTTCAAGGATTTTCAGCATTAATGACCTTTTCTCAGCTTAACCCGTCAATTGAAAAGACGGTATGTTATGATTTTAGAAATTATTGATCAGCATTGGAATGACTGAGAGTACTTCTTTACAACGCTCAACAGTGTTCTTTCTCATCTCTCTCTGGCTCTAATTATCTCATTTCATATAGTGATTGAGCGAAATCTGCAGTCTCACCTGAAGCCTAATCTTTAAAATTGCTTAAACTTTAAATCATGAAAAGTATTATTTTTTGGCAAAATGATGAATCTTAGTATATATTGATGTTTTTTCAACTATTTATTTACTACCTCTACAATTAGGCCATGCAACGTAAGCCGTTTAAATGATGGCCCTTTTGAATTGTGCACCAGATTAAAGATTACTGAGTTAGCGCCAAAATTCAGCCCTAACAACTTTCAGGTGGGTTACATTAACAAAGGCATAATTGCATAAGATAATATTGGATGAGTATTATTCCGTTTTAGGCTAATAAAACAAATATTTTTGTTAACAAAAATTGTAAGGCTACCCTATGGGTGAAGCATTATTAAGGTCATTTATGTTTACATATTCACTTTTACATATTATGGCATTCCATTCCTAAATATAAGCATTGACGGCATTTTGCTGTTTGATTTGTTTAGCATTTTAGAAATATTCAAACCTAAAGTAATATGCACATTTTCGGAAAATTGTTTATCCCTATTGTACTTAAAAAAAACCTTCCCTTCTACAGTTTAAGCTTCTGCAAATGTTAACGAAAACCAACTCTGTATAATTCATAGAGAAATGATTTAAACAGAAACAATTATTTTATATTAATGTTGCTGACTCATGGTAAAGTAATATTTTGTTTATCTTTATCGAAAATTTCACAGCAAATAGTAAATCACACGTGCAAATCTTTGGTTGCTGCTGTGCCTTTCTTCAAAGATGAGGATGAAAATTTTGTTCTTGATGTTCTTCATCGCTTGAAATTCGAAGTCTTCCGCCCTGATGATATCATTATAAAGTATGGAACGTTTGGTACAAAGATGTACTTTATTCGTGAAGGCACTGTTGAAATCTTAATTCCTGATGGGACTGTATTAAACACTCTCTCGGATGGGGCCTACTTTGGTGGTAAGTCATTCTTAGCCCCGCAAATAAATTATAGTTATTTTCCCAACAATTGAAAGACTTAAGGGGATATCTAATTTATATTTCAAATCAGCAAAGAACATTATGCAGCTTGATATTTGCATTTGCTATTCTAATAAGCACCTCCTGACAAAGCTTTGAAAATTTTAAATATTTGAGAAGTTTGTATGATAATATATTTTAGTGTGCTTTCTGCGTCACTGATGTAGCAATCGGGACTATTATATATAACACAACCTATATGGAAATATAATTTTTTAATTTTTTTAAAACCCGATCCTGTTAAGGTCAATCTGAGCAAGTCATAAGATAGAGCAGAATCATAAATTGCAAATTTTTTACACTATGAGGTCAAGTCAACCCACAGTATAGACTTGCAGTAATGTGAGCAGAATTAATAGAAAATTAAGCATGCTTCCACAAATTAATTAGTAAGAAACCAGGCTATAAATATTAATATTGGCACTTAAGTTCCTATGGAAAGTTATTTTAAATATTTCTATTTGTCATTTCGATAATTAAATAGCTAAAATGAAGGAATCTAAAGTGATGAAGTTATGGTTCGGCTTTTTTCAAAAGCAATTATTTATTACTGATTGCTTTCTTTATCTTAGAAAAGCTATTCTATTTGAAACATTTTGGTTTATCTTATTATTGGATCAAATTTTTTTGATAATCGTTTCTTAACTGCATCAAATGGTTAATATTTGACCATAAGACAGAAACATACAGCAGAATAATTTTTAATAATTTAAACAATCCATACTAAATATAAAATATAGATTTTTCTATGGGTATATTTCACAGTCATAATGTGAGTTTCTAATTCAGGAAATTTTATTCTGTTAGCTGCCAAAGATATTTTCGAAACTCTATTATATTCAAAAATATTCTCGCAAATGGAGTCATCTCATTCCTTCTCTCTCATAGGGGAAAGAAAATGTATTTTTTCCAGAAAAAAATAAAGACTGCATTTTATGGTAAACCGTTAATAGCAAATCTCATGAATATTTTGTCAGTTTGATTTTCCCAATGCAATCAACTTGGGGAAATTGAGTTACATTTTGATAATCTAATATTCGTATGCCATATTTTCATAATTATTACTTACCAAATGCAATTAAATAGATTAGCAATAAAAAAGAGCTTATTTAATTCATAATTTATCATTAAGGATTTTAGTAAAACAGAAATGGCTTCACAAATGCCAATAGTGAAATTGAGAAAGGACATTAGCTGAATTTGATTAAATAATGGAAAGCATTATTACAGAAGTCTAAGCTTAATTGAACACTAAGATTTTACAATTAATTACTCACCATAAATGAAATAATCTCCTTTCACATTTCATATGCGTAAAATGCTAATCCTTTTTTTCCTTGTTAACACAGAATTTCTATCTGAGTTTATTAGTGCGATATTGTTTGTTGTGGCAATTTATTTCACATTTAGTTTACTGTAAGCATGGGATTTTCACGAGACTTGAGGTGTGAGCAATGCGTTTTAGTATTTGCTCGAACCAAATATTCACTTCGATCAATTCCGTCGATGATTTAGTAGACCTCAACCGTCATTTTGGCAGTTACGACAACTTCATCATAGAAAGTCGAAATAACATTCAAATAAAAATAAAAAAATTTCATGTTTTCTAAGGTCGAATTAATTATTTTTGCACTATATTATCTTTGCTAATATTGCATAATGAACAATTATGGGAGTAAACAAGGTTTTCAATTAGATGATTTCATTAGACTATGTTGGATTTAATTTAATTGTAAATTAAGATATTCAAAAACATGTGTGTACAACGGTTAGAAATATATTAAACTTTGCTTGATTAAAGTCAGATAAATGCTGTTATTGTTAAGCACTGTTTCTGTCAGAGAACAGCAATGACATTTAATATTCAATCATTTTTACCATGGAATTAAGAAAAATACAAAAGGTAAATTTAGTCAAGCAAAAATGAAAGTCTTTACAAAAACAATTTTAAATTTTAAAATCTTTTACAAATAATAAATTGTATAAATCAAGTGACATGTACAAGAATTCTCATTATTTTATGACGGCATATTTGATGAATGCCATTCTAGTATACAGAGCATTTTAAATTTGAAATCATTCGCAATTTGATGGCGTAAACGATTCTAATTACTCTTTCCAATTTAAAATTTATTTATTTATAGAAATCGCCGTCTTGACGAACATTCGAAGAACAGCAACTATTCGAGCTAAAACCTACTGCAATCTGTACTCCTTAAGACAGCAAGATCTTTTTGATATTCTAAAGAACTACCCTACCATCAAGTCCAAGCTCATGAATGTGGCCGGCGAGCGATTACAAACTCTTTCTAAAAAACGCGCATTCGACAACTGTGCTCATTTGTTTGACAAAGATTTACCGTAAGCAAAAAAAGCGTTAACACAAATTCTGCCATCTTTGTGTGCTGTTGACCTAGGGCTAATTAATCGCAATATATTGTCACCTCACGCATTTGCGATCCTAAGTTGAAAGTTTGTTTTGACTAAAAGGGAATGGGATTGGAATAGCAGATCTGGATAGATAGCATAGCGTTTTGCATACGCTAATACGGACTGCTGTGCTTTTAACCAATTAGTTACATAGATCAGAATCATTGCATTAACGCAAAATATATTAATTAATACTTGAAATAAACAGGTTAATGAATTTTGTGTAATTATATCTCTAGATAAATTCAATTTTGGTTGTAGTATTGTGTATATAGATCATTTAGTACAAATAGTATATATATATATATATATATATATATATATATTATTGCCACTAAAATTACAGTAAGGAAAAGAACTTATTCAATACTTTGAGTGATATTTATGCTGAATCAATTTTATCTAGTTAGATGAAGGTTTCTTAATATTTTTATTGAATGATTTTAGTTGGAATAGACATTGGTGGGTGAACAGATATGACTAAATTATAAAAAAATTAATTTGAAATAATAATTTGAGTTGACTTACTTAACAGCTCATTAAAAGTTATTGTTTTAGAAATCCGGATGAAGTTTCATTTACCTTTGAAAACGTGAACGCGGAAGCGGAGCTTTCAATGGAAAAAGATTAAATTTTGATCGTGAATGGACCACTCTAAGTGCCATTGTACTTCTATTTTTCTTAGTAATCGACTGATTCAAATATAGTTTTGATCCGTGAATTGCTAATCCATAGTTAGTGAACTACAAGTCTGTAAAAATGTTTTTTAATTTGATTGAATTGTGTATATGTTTCATTTATGTCCATTTAATAAAAGAGAATATGGGTTTGCGTTTTTCACTACTAATTCAATAAATGTGTGTGGAAATATAACAATAACTTCACCACTATTTGATAAAGGAGTTATTTTGAGGTAAAATAATATAGCCCTTCAAAAACTCTATTGTGTAGATTTAAACTAATTATAGTTCTCTCCACAACGTAATTAAAAACTAGGATTAAAAACAATAAATCCAAATGTCAACTTGTTAGGTCGAAAATGACACAAGTTTCTGAACCACGGCTGGCTCCGAATAGTGTGACACACCAGGAAGTTGAAATAGCTTAAATTAAAATAGTCAATGTTTGAAATTATTAAAAAAGGAAATTCGTGGCCAGAGTTAAGAGTTGTTGGAAATTAAGTTAATAAATCTAAGGAAAAGACTCAAAACCGTGACTGGTGATTTATACAATTAATTGAGTAAGGAAGTCTTATCTCCCCGCTATGATAAAAAATTTAGCCAGTTCTAACTTTTCCCATTCTCTAACTGTCTAAATCATAATCCGAAAGCTCATTTACTTTGGGAATTAGTAAATTCCAGAAATTACACTGGAATTTGCTAAGAATGAATTACTCAAATTAGCTTATCAACAAGGTAGATTTCAGCAAACGTAATGTTTAACAAGAACTTTGACTTTAGTTACCGTTAAATGTCCTCCTAAAGATTAGATGCAAAGGCAATTAGCAGGAGGGTGAATAAAAATTACGTGATCTGTTACCTTCTAGCTTGTAGCACAATTACTTCCTTTTGAATTAGCTCTGCCTGCATGGATCTACTTGGCACACCAACTACTGTAAATTTCAACACTCTCTAACAGATGCTATATTGATGAATAATTGGGAGAAACGACTCATTTCGAGCATATTATGAAAGTATACTGTTGGGATTAATGGCTACTTCCAAGGCGAATGTTCACAAAGTATTTATTTCAAATGGTAGGCGTTTAGATAGTTATCATTAGCCATTTAGTTGACTTCGGGCTTCACAGAGAGGAGGAGGAACATCAAAGTGACAAAAAGTCAAGAGGGGGAGGGGGGACAGAATAATGATTCACAGATGTAACAGAGACAGACAAGAAGGCAGAGAAAAGGTAAGATGAGTACTGTAGAAGGGGTCAAATATGACTTACAGTGAAGTGATGGAGATTTAATGTCAGAAGTCATTTGCCAGCTAGTAAACTTTTTGTCGTATGAGTATACGTTGCCCAGGGTGCACCATGTGGAGGTAAGTCTATCGCGAACCCCCTTCTACAAGATATTGCAAAGCTGCTAATAGTGTAAGGTGATATACATAACTGAATACTATCTTTCCCCTATTTTAGGCTTCGCACTATTTGCAATAATGTTTTCAAATTAGAAAGCTTATAATTTTTCGTTTTTGACACAAAAAGCAATGCATTGTCATGACCACATCATTTTATGTCGCTCAAGAAGCAAGTTCCTCGAAATATCTTTTAAGCTTAAGAGCTGCAATTGAGGTGATTTTATAAGATGTAAACAAATTTTTATTTGAACTACGGGGCGCTCATTCCCCTCTTAAGCGTGCACTTTTGTTCCTTACCCCAATTTCTAATCTAATTTCTCCCCAGGTAATGGTATGTAAAAGCTTTACTTGTGTGAACTCGTTTCTTTGTTCGACATTTTTAACATCAAAAAAAACAAAATAAATTCTTTCAGTAATTCAATCTTTAAGATTTAACCGCATTTTCTCGTTTTTCCTTCTGATGGGTTTATTTATCAGAGGCATACTGTTATATAGTTGGTAGTTGGAAATGAAAATTGATAATTATATGCGTGTTTTTTAATCGTACACATAGTTCCAGATACGAGATTTTAAAATAATGAGATTTGTTGTCTCAAATATAATATGATAAATAATTTGGATCATGATAATTTGCAAAAAAAATTTCATTTGGAATGGCTGAGTACTGTTCAATTAAATAATAATCTACTTTATCATCAACACATTGAACTATCATCTGAAATTATCTCAATCTAAGTCACTGATTGAATAATGCCATCTAATAAGCACTTAGCATTGTGGATTGGCAATTGTTGTAATTCATGAAGGGAAGTGAGAAATTCAGATATCGGAATTTGAACTAACAGGGATAACATGATAAAAGAACATGTAATACATTTTTATCGCTTTCTGCTTCTTTTTGATTTCTTGAATTTCTTTCATTTAATACTATTTGTTCTGCAGAATTAACTTGAATGCATTTTATAATAAAGGAGGTAATATAAATAAACGAGAAATCTTTTTGCATTGCGCTCTTATTCGTGAACGGAGAAATTATCCATTGTTTATTATCCCAGCTGTTAAAACAATCAAATTCAAATACCATGATTTTTATATGATTTTTGAATTTGTTTAAGTAAAACAAAGAATTGGTCAATAAGTGAATGTGTAACTTCCCGAATTTTCAAATCAAATCTTTTAATCCATAACTATCATTTTTGTCCCACATACAATATAAAATTGGTTTCTGCACTGTTTGTGGGTATATTATAATATCAATATGTGAAATCAACTTTTTATTCTTTATAAAATAGTCACTGCCTTTACCTTTTAACTTTCGAAATCGGGGTAAAAAGTAGTTATTTTCTTCTCCATCCCGGTCAAAATGAAGCAATATTGAAATCGTGTTGTATTTCTAAACGACGCAATATCTAATCTTCCAAAAGATTGACTATTCATCCTGTTGGAAATAACAGCATACGAGTTGTTTGAAAACTTTCCTAATGTTACAACAATTTAATCGATATTTTGTCTTACTCTGAATAAAATAATATGCACATATTTGTACAGACTGCTAAACGAATGAGCTTCAGCAAATTCTCATCAATATAAATGACTAAATCTAGTACTAGTGAATGGCTTCAGAAGTAACTGAGCTACCTTAAGGATATCGAGGAAAGAATTCATATGACATGCAATGCGACTACTGCGGATGTGATGCCACTGACACAGAGCTTGGTTACGGAATGCTATTTTCGATAAGATTATCCTGAAATGAATTTTTTTGATTGGTTAAGAGGTCTCTTCACTCATGACCTTATTTGTTTCCTAATACGCGCGGAATTTCGACGCACTTTCCGGAATGCTTGGGAACACATGAGATTCCTAATATACGATTTTTAAAATTAAATCAAATGTATGACTAATGGATACACAACTTCTGAAATGCTTAAAAACTACTATTGCATGTTGACGTATGATATGCAACAGAAAATTGTTTCCCAGCATTTTATTTGAAAGAACTTGTTCCAAATTTAATTTACACGAACAATTGAAGTATATGTGCAAAATTGTTTTAAAAAATGTAGTAAATAAAAAATAAAGTATTTTAATTTTAAATTACTCTAATTATTTGCTTTGGAAATGGATATCATTAATAGCAGAAACGTTTTTCCATGCTCTAAAAGGCTATTTATTCTTAACTCAGAAATTAGCCTACGATTTAAAATTTCAGTTAAATGTTACGCGAAAAGTTGTTCAACCTCAAAGCAGGCAGAGAACATGTGAGACAGAAAACTGCTTGAACATCGGTAAGGCTGCTACAGTCATTTCTGAAATTTATGTTCAAGTGCTTAAAGTCCACTCATGTTCATTTCTATTTAATTGCAGCTTAAACACGTTAATTAATTCAATAGAATGAAGGTTTTGATCCTAAAATACTAACTCTCCGAGAATATAAACCTTGAGTTGAGAAATAAGTACATTTATTTTATTGTCCTGACAACAAATAATGGGTTTACTTTACTCCAAATTATTATGAGGTACGGAATTAGAACATTTAAACCAAAGTTAGGGGGAAAGGTAATTTTTTTCAGATCAGTCAACCATCGGAAACTTCTTTCAGGTATTTGATGGGATGTGCGTGGAATAGACCATGCTCTTAGAGGCCATGGGTTTCGGAAATGTGTTTTTGGTTAAAAAAACACTGGAAAAAGTGCCTAATTTTAAAGACACCACATTATCAAAAGTGTCTTTGACACATATAAGGAAAGGGCTGAAATGAAAGGTTTAATCAGTTATCGTATAAATCATTTAAAAAAGAAATTAGAATTTACCTTTGTTTTAAGAATGAATTCGCAATAATTAATAAATGACATCCTGTAACTATATAAATCGAATAATTATAAGCTGGAATTAATTGTTGCCAACACTCTAACAGTCAAATCAGAATTCCCAGCTGTAACAATGAAAAAATATCCATAATTTGAATTATTTTTGACAAATAAATACATCTGTTTCAATACATATCTAAGGCAATAATGCAAAATCTTAATATCGCCTTCAAACGTGCATGGATTTCATTGTTTAAAGCTATTCAAATTAATATTCACCTATTCACATTGCTTTGAAAATTTTATTTGCTAATGATTCTCTCTAGACAGGACATTTTTATAGATTTCCAGGTGATTTTCCTGACGCCTTTACCTGAGGCAGAAAATAAAATAGCAGGTAATTAAATGAGTAATAAAGATTGTAATTCAATTATTCTCCCAAGGTTATTCAATTATAAGCTCTAGGAAATAAGTATCAGATCTTTAATGAAAGACAACTTTATCGGTATTTTTGAACAAAATTGACTGTTTGAGTATTATCATAATCGATTTCATATTTTTCACTGTTTTAACCTCGAATACACCGTAAACAACCTGTCCACAAGAGAATAAACTTCATAAAAGTAAAATAAGCCTTACCAGAACAATAGAATTAACATATTTTGATCAAGCGAATTGAAAAAGAAAATAATAGCACTAATTTGAAATTTTATTTCAATAAGCTTTTGCAGATGTCACTTTGTCTCATAATTTAAATTAAGGTGGGACATTTTCGTCTCCTAAGGCAAATGAAGACATAATGGGATCCAGTCTCAACTTAATACTAAAAACTAACATATAATGTCAATCTAAAATTAAAAACTATATTGATCATTTAATAACATGGAAGTCCCATGATGTGATTTTGATCTTCTCTGAGATGAGTTTAAAATTTCAAGATCAAGTTCATTTAAGCACCCCAAATTTAATCAAATTAAGACGTTTCCATATATGTGGGGGAGTAATAATACTGACTGTTCAATTCCAATCATGCCGGCATAAACTCAGAGCTACTAATGATAGTGTCTGTCTTTTCATTTTTGACATTTTACCAAATCCAGGAGAAAATTGTATTATTAATTACAAAGTAGGTTAATTGCCTAAGTTGAAAGGTGTGGCTCAAACGAACCAGTTCTTACACAGAACCCAACAAAATCCAATTTGATCGTAACATTTAGGAATGGCGATATGGCGATCACATCAATCGATAATTCATATTTCCCTATTGGAGCAGCATCTCCAATCAAAACCTTAATTTGTTGTGTTTTTCGGTTGTCAGTCAGCTTTGCTTGTGTATGCAGTCTACAGTAATTCAATTTAAATTTAAATTTTCACAGAAACATTAAAATCTCTTCGTCATAAAACTAAAAGAATACCTGGTCACTCATATCGGAATGAGATTTTTTTGTACCTCAAATTCATTTTAGATCGATCCAAATAGAAGGCTATTTACTCATCTAACAGCCAATATTAAATTATAAAGAGCTATATAGTTGATATCTGAGCAAAAGAAGAGTCAAAGTGAGTACCGTTATAACTACCCACGTCAAGCTTTAAATCATTAAATCAAAGTAGAAACGTATTCATTTCAATACCACAAAGAAAATATCAGAGACAAAATAATGTTGTCAGGCAAAAAGGTGTAATCAAGTTGCCTACTTCTAGGGATTCCGTGACGCCCGGGCCTTCAATTTGAGCACTTCTCATGCGTCCTCTTCTTTGAATTTACTTGTAGGCCTTCAGTTGCCCCACGGTGTATTGGCTTATGAGAAGTTCTTTGTTCAGAAATTTGTTTACAAGGGTGATACAGTTTCAATTCGCTCCTTTCCACTGGCAATGCCATCGAGGATTTTTGCTTAAATTTTGGAAAAGTGGCTGTCTAGAAGTTTACAAGGAAAAATATCACCACCTTTATCATTACTCTCTCCCTTAATTTGAAGCTCTCGTTTCCAATGCCTGAAAAACAGGAAGGTGTCATCATTTGGCTTTGTAAAATGAAGATCTATACTCTATGCCACCTTGATGGTATTCCCTCTCACTGCTGTTTTCAAATCAGTGAATATGCAGGAAATAAACCTCACTGGGATTTTCTTGTCTTCTCCATCTCCCTGATCGTTTTTGCAACCCATTGTTGAGGTCTATTTTGTGGTTTTTCAATCCTCAATCAATCATTTTCCAACTGGCTACTGGTTCTGTCAGTTGACCGTTAGCTAGTTTAGCTTTTTGGGTGACACTCGTCTTTCTGGGTTCTGCTTTCGATTTCGGCAAATTGTTTCCTTGTGTCCCCATTCGCCTCACAGACCTCACTTGTGAGATTTATGCGAACCAAATCGGCAAACGCGTTTTTTTTATTTAAAAACCGTTAGTTTTTTGCCTAATTGTTTTCGTCAGATTCCCGCTCAGTCTGAATTATGATACTTTTTAACTATTTTCTCACATTGCATTTACTACTTCAAGTTGCGAAAAGAGAAATCTAAATTTATAATCATGCAAAGATTTACTCAATGCATTTTTAATGTGCAATGTTAAATTAACAAGTATAATCGACCTGCAAGTGATGAATAATTTTCGCAAGTATTTTCAAATTATTTAATAAACTAGATGACGAAATATTAGACATTCAAAACAAATATAATTCCTCTAAAATTTCCTACTAATTAGCATTTTTTATTCCTTATGACCTTTTTTCAAAAATTTTGCTCATACCAGTGTACCCAACAGAAGGGCGATTGAGCGTAAATGACAAACCAAACAATTTCACTAGTTCTAAATAAGATATTTTAATATCAATCGCACTAAATAAAAAGCAGATCTTAGCCAGTTTTAGATATTCACTTTTACTATATAATTTTGCTTTAAGTTTAGCAATTTTTATTTTTAACTCCCTTTCATACCTCGAACACCTTAAACCGTGGACACTTCAAACGTTATAACAAATTGTACTGCTACAACAACTCTCCATTGAATCCATTCAAAATAAATTTATTAAAAAGGAACTTTATTTTCCATGTTTCAGTAGCCTATTGCTATTCTTTAAACTAATGTGACAGTTTTGCCCTCAGCTTGGGAATAGAAGGTGAATAGTGCCACCATTAGTCACGTGAAATAAGAATACGTGTTACGAAGCAATCCCTAAACATTGCTATTTTAAGTTCTTTTCTAAAGAAGTTCTATAAGTTTCGTTTTGTTGTAGAATGAGCACCCACGTGCATTTATCTCAAATTAGAGGTTACTAAACTATCTAAAGAGGACATATCTTCATGAAAATGAACCAAAAATCAACTTAAAAAATTGATGCTGAGGAAGAGAATAAATATTATTAACTTTAATATAGTACCATGCACAGAGATCAGCCTTCTGAAAAATATAATTTTTTGCATAATTCTCATATGTAATTCTTAAATAAGCTGGCTTTATTGGCAATATTATTCATACAAGTAAAATTTTTAATTGAATAGGGCTAGAAACGCCAAGGTACATTGTTCCTAACCAGTTCGAATTCATTAAGTAAGGGTACCACCCACCTAATAACACAATGCTTACTAAATCAAATTTGTTTGTTTGCCATGAATGTACCGGATGAACTTGAGGGAAAATTGAAATTGGTAGGGCTACCATCATCTCAGCAAATGACTAAGGATATCTGCATGAAATACTTCAATGGTGTCAATTGATGAGTATTTTGAGACCCAGATTAATTTTAATATATGCAATACTAACATCACTATTTAAGGCTTTCGTAATATGCGTTTACGCGATTTTCAACTATTTTGAAATTAAAATGTCGGGTTCGATTTCGTGTGGCAACGGCTTAAACACCATGGGCTTTATTTAAGTCTAGATTTTAAAGACCTTATTTATTTATTTATATCAAATGGAAGACGTTCTGATAGTTATCATTAGCCCTTTAGTTGACTTCAGGCTTCACAGAGGGGAAAGAACATCAAAGTGGGAAAAAGTCGAGAAGGGGGGGGAACAGAAGAGTGCTTCAAAGACGAAGGTAGAAAAAAGGTGAGGTGAGTACTGGGAAGTAGTTGAATATAACATACAATGGGGTGAGGGTAGTTTGAAGTCAGAAGTCAACTGCCAGTTTATAGACTTTTTTGCCATATGAATATACGTGGAGGTAAGTGATTTAAGGAATGTACTAGTTTTGCTTCTTTTCAGTGAAAAAAAGGTTTCAATCACTAAGCGGTTCAGCCTTAGGCAATTCACTTTTAAATAAATTCAAGTGATTTCCGGCAAAAAAACCGATTAATGGAAAATTTGTATACTGAAACAATGATAAGAAGTGCGCTTGTTATTAATGAGGCTAATTTAGGGTATTTTCCAATAAATTAGCATTTAAATGTTTTTAAGCATATTTTTTTGCCAAATGCAATAAATAAGGGGTTTTGAAAAAAAATTTCAAGATTGAAATTAGTGCTGCTTCTGGGAAATTATGTTAATATGGCCACTGTTTTCATTTTTATTTCCAATTCAAAGGCCACCCTCTAATTAAATTTTAGTCACCATGTGTTTGCCTTGTGTCTTTCGGAAGGTTATCGGAAAATTTAAATGCCAATAAATCTCCTGAAGTCTAAGCGGTAGATCTTGAACAAAACATTTTGGAGTAATTAAAGAGGAAAGGATAAATGGCAAATAAGCTGCACAATGCGCTGAATATATTTTCCTCATTTTAAAATGTTAAAATTAATAGATAAACGAGCTATTATCTTTTATATTCCTGTCGAGTTTGCATTAAATTAAGGCGTATGTGTATATTAATCGTGATAAAATTTCAGTTTTTTGATATCACTAAACTGGATTCTAATGAATTATTAAACTCTAGTCTCAACATAGTAAAATGCTTGAAAACCTAATTCTGTGATTGAGTTCCATAAAAGTCAAATGAATATTTAACATAAAAATCAATATCAATCTATATATATATATATATATATATTTAGGCCTTAATTTTGAAATTTTAGTGTTCTTGATATTTTTGAGTACGTGAAATGCCAAAGTAGATTAAAAATTTGTTTTAATAAATGTCATTGTAAATTCCACTTTATTTTCATAATGGGGCCCTGCTTATTTCAGAAAGAGATATAAGAATTTCCGGAACGAAAGCAAAAATCACGGACGATGACTGATAACCAATGATGCCTTTATATACACACTTGCTTTCTCTGTGATCGGCATTCTTGCATACGTTCTTATACATCTACTGGTGAAAAAGCATACTAAATAGATTTAAAAATAGAAAGTAAATTTTTTTCTCCAGAATTAAATTATTTAAATAAATTGCATTGTTCTATAGACAACATATGTCAAAGTTCCAATCAAACGAATATATATATTTCAATGCAGAAGAATCATGTATAATAAAATTTCTATCGGAAATTTTGATTTCTTTAAACAGCCGTGCATTAACAGCATTCTGACAAATTTAAAGTACAGTCGAGTTTAAATCAATGTACGTCAAAGGTACATTGCGTGAAATGAAAAGCTAAAAAGCATGACTTGCATACATAGTTACTTAAATGAAAGTGTAACGCACTACATAGACCTTGAATTGTCTAACTACATTTAATTCTGACATATATTTTTAACGCTTTATTGTTATATATCTCAATGTTACCAATTGAAAATTAAATTATAATTAAAATTCATTTAATTCAAGAAGACATTTAAAAGGTGAATAGCTAAACCTTTTATTTTGAAACTGTTTCTATGATGAAAACATCCATTGTTTTAATATTTATAAAAGTCAAGCATTTCTTGAAAAGCAAGCAGTAACTTGTGTTAAAAACAAATATATTAGTTCTATTTTTATGCTCCTTAGGCAAATTGAATAGGTTTCAGCCAGTTTAATTGAATTTTACGGCTTTTTTTCTTAAAAGTAGATATATTGAGGTGAAAAATTCGCTTTTTCACTACTATAAGATAAAATAACTTAAATTTACGAAGTTATTTTAGCCTTGAGGATTGTTTTCGGCGATTAAGTAAGTTGGAAATTCAGCCGCTTCTTAAAATTTTACGTAAAAGGATTAAAGTAGTACATCGTAAAAATAAAAGTGCTTTCTAATGAATAGTCATCGACAAATTGTGGAATTTTAAATAAATCCTAATATTTTATTGAAATCACATTTTCATTTTCCAAATGGAATTAAAATTGGATTGCCAAGTCCCATATCTGGTTCAGTGCAATTATATTAGCTATTAAGCAGAACAAAATTTTTTTCTTAAAAATAACTAGGTAATAAATTCTTGTGTTTTCTTGTAATCAAATTTTCGCGATTATTTATTTGAATAAATTTAATTTAAGATTTGAATACTTGATAATTAAAGTAGATACAGATTTAGAATCTTAGCAAGGCTCAATTTCGTGACTGCCTAGGTGTTAGTTCGGTTTTAAGGGGTAATTTATCATCCACATTGGCAATGCATGCTCAGAGCGCAAATACTACGCCATAGCAAATTATAAAGAACTGATTCAAATTCACTATCTTTTGCTAAAAGGAGAACGTTCTGCTTACTCTGCGACTCATGATAGGAAGTGAGTATTTCCAGCTTAAAACTATTAAATCAGGCGAATAAAATTTAAATCTAGCACAAATGAGAAAATATAATTGGGGGGAAATTCCGCGCACTATTTTCAATTCACTTACCTAAAACTCTGAGCTTCAACTTAACGCTCTCAAAATCTCAAGTGAAAACTTTTTTAAAGAACGCAAGAAATTCAAAAGTCAGCTATACCTGAGTAAAATTCTGCATCTCCCTTTTCTCTCGTACTTTGAACTTCATTGTAACCAATATATACCATGCTAAAATAGCATCATTTTCTTTGCATATAAAGTTAGTGAAAATAAAATAAGGTTTAATTCTATCACTTCAACTGTAAAAACATTAAGGCAATAGTTTTGAAGAAATCACTAGCAAATATTTCTTCTGAGGAATGCTGTTATATACATTGGATATATTTTTTCGGAAGTAAATTAATTCACTCGCTTGCATAAATATGAAACAAATATATCTTTACCATACCTCATCCACCACTGTCTAGACAGCAGATTAACTCCTTTTTATCAAGGGCAAATTTCAGTTCTGTTCGTTAAAATAATTGAAAATTTTAACTCAATAAGGTTCATCGTAATTTAGATAGTAACAAGATTAAGATATGCCTTTGACAAAATAATTTATTTTATTGCGCTTTCTTCAAGGTCTCTTCATTGGCATTCATTCGAATCTCATGAAAAAAATCTAATTGCTCTAATTAATTCATGCCGATGCAAACAATGAGTACAAAGAGCTTTTGAAACCGTTCTTAAAATTATCCTGCTGAAGGGGAAATAAAATTAATGGCGCCGAAATTGATATAAAAATTAATTCAATTTCAGATTGTTTTCCATTTAATTCTAAGAAAATGTGCGATGACCTTAGGTTATTAAGTTTTCTTTTTACAAATTTCAAGTTTAATGCTAATTTTTCTAAATTTAAAGCTTATTTTTATGTTAAATGAAAGCTATGAGTATTCCAGTGAATATGAACAACTGTTCGTCTAATGGCTACAACACTAGATAAATGGTTGCTCTACAGTTATTTTTAAGCACTTGAAAAGCAAATAAGAATTCAATAGAGGTAATGTTCACATCTTCCGGAAAATCTTTCCTGAAATTAACATCGAGATTAATTTTCGATCGCGAATGAAGGGATTTAAATTTAAAGAAATTGCACAACGGAGTGCAAAGCGAACTACCTTTGATGAAATACTGCAAAATATAGCAGAATTTGTTTTGAAATATAAACGTCAAAATGCCACTCAATTGTAATTCAAAGGTGTTCAATTAAAAAATGTGAAGATATTTACATATTCTCGATACTCCGCGTTAGGTCGATAAAGTCGCTTATTTCGTATTCGTTTTATATGATTAATAATTTAATTTTAATTTGAACCAAGTTATTGGCTTTTTGTTCTTACTTTAAGGTTAATGAAATCATCATTTATTTATTGAATCAATTAAATCTAAGGTTCAGATCAAGCAGTATCAATGTTAATGCTATTGGTGAAAGTCAAGATTAATTTGAGGAGGGATACTTCCGAAAATTATGGAATAATTAAGAACATTTGTTTCATAAGTTGATGCAAGACCGTATAACTAGACCATTGGAAAAGGCTTAACTGGAATTTAAAATAATTTGATTTATATTTATAAGTTATCCTACTATGGGGGTGTGCGATAGACTTACCTCCACGTGGT
>UZAE01000274.1:0-27780 GCA_900617975.1 Rodentolepis nana | reverse complement strand
TGCCGTATGAGTATACGTTGCCCAGGGTGCACCACGTGGAGGTAAGTCTATCGCACACCCCGTTTAAGTATACATTATCTAGTATTAAAGAGACTTTAGGACAAAAAAAGACATATGGATAACAGTGTTCTCTACATCTCTTGTTAATTCTTAGAAAACGCCTTTCTGAAGTTTATTCAAGGTTTTTGAAATACATTTCTGTGCTAGGTGTGGCCTGAGAACATTACTCACGACGGCTCCCGGTTCTTCCAAGTAGATTTGTTCAAATTACTGTCTTCTGGGGAAAATTCAAAGCCTTTCAATGCACCGAAGGGTATTAATCCAGCCGTTATACTTCCCTTGGCATTAAAAGCTCGTGAACAGTTGCTCGCGTCCCTTGCTGAACTGGATGAGTCATTTGCGAACGAATATCTTCTCGCTGAGAATCCCGAGAAATCGCTTCCTTACGATGTCGTTCGTGACTGCGTGAAACAAGTAAGAGAGCCCTCTGTTATTTTCATTTGTAATGGAAATTTGCAGTTTATGTTCATAAATGGTAATTTATAAAAACAAATAAGGTAAACGGGTGATTGGATGGAGATTTGAAATCGGACGTTGTTGAGTTTATTTTTAAAAAGATTTGGTGAGGTTTCAAATTAATTCGATTTTATACGATTATCCTTTTCTAATGCCACGGGTTTTGAAGCATCCAAACGCGGGACTGGCAGTTGTGTTTTGGTAGGTTTTTCAGTTCATTCGGATGGGCAATGATACCGAGTTTCAGTGGATTAGGTTCTCATTAAGTCCCGCTTTCAACTATTGAAATCCTCTTTCCATAAACTGCCTTTTTTGCCTTGATAGTATTTATGACACTAATGCACCTCTAATTATGCCATTCCTAGTTCGCTTTCTATACTTTTATTAAGTATGAGATATTTTAGAGATATTGTCTTCTCAAGGTTCATTTTCCTTATCTCTTTATTAGTCTATTTTTCTGCTCGTAGTGCCTGACATCATTCATCATAAACTCTTCTTAATAAATTTCAGAACTTTCTTATTTGCCTTACGACACCTAATTTCGAATTATTTATTGGAAATTATATAAATAATCATGCGATAGACTTACCTTCACGTGGTGCTCCCTGGACAGTATATACTCATACGGCAAAAATAGTCGATAAACCGGTAGTTGACTTTTGACTTCAAACTACTATGACCCTACTGCATGTCATATTTGGCTACTTCCACATTATACACCTCACCTTATCCCTACTATTAACCGGCAGTTCAATTCCGACTTCGAACTACCATGGCTCCACTCTATGTCACATTCCACCACTTTCACAGCACTCATCTTACCTTTTTCTCTATCTTTGTGCCTGCCTCTTTTACATAAATGACTCATTCTTCTGTACCCTACCCCCTCTCGACTTTTTGTGACTTTGATTTCCCTCTTCTCTGTGGAGCCCGAAGTCAACTAAAGAGCTAATGATAACTATCAAAACGCCTGCCATTTGATATAAGTAAATCATCTCTTCTTAAGCCATACTTTTAAATAATTCTATTATTAATTCCTTAAGGTTACTACTTCCTCCAAAGGATTTCCGGTTGTTATGGGCAGTAGCCGTCGAAACATTGGCGTCCAGCCTGTCTTGGATGGAATCGTTGACTATCTTCCTGATCCATGCCAACGACCTCCACCACTCTTAATCGCCAATACCCTGGCTCGAATTCAAAACTCCTCAGCCAGTCAAGGTGATCAGGTTCCACCTGCTCTCCTCACTTTCAAGATTCTCTTTGACCCTCAACGTGGTCCCTTGTCGCTATGCCGCGTTTACTCCGGTCATGTTACTCCTGGCATGCAGATAAAAAACTGGACACGGTCTGACTTGGATGCTTCTTCAATTACTGAAAAGGTAAACTTGGCCTATTTTTTTCTACTTATTATTATTCAATAGGTGATGTATTTTTAACTATTTAGATTGGAGGTCTTATGCAATTAACTGGTGATGCATATGAGAACATTGAACGCGCTGGTCCTGGTTGTATTGTTGCACTGAGTGGTCTACAATCAACGAGAACCGGAGATATTCTCGGTCCTGTTGTGACTGAAAGCGTGAATAAAGCAGGAGAAGGAGAAGATTTGATGGAAGGTAATTTGGAAAGTGAATTTGTTCCTCAACCGGTTGTTCATGCTGCCCTTGAACCACGAAGTAGCTTAGCATTCAGGAATTTGGAAAAAGCTCTGACCTGTATGCAACGAGAAGATCCTAGTTTTAAGGTAATTACCCCAGTTATTTGAATTCGTATACTACAATAGGTGCCTTCTTGTTGAAGTCTGAGTACTTCTTTGAATAACTATCAAATAGTAATAAATAATGAATATTTAGTAATAACAAGTACATCTCTAATGACATCTCATGCTCAATTTTCTCTATCACTTATTTTTATATATAAAACCAGCCACACCGACCCCGAGATGAAATAAGGTATGTTTATCAACAATCTTGCTTTTCATATTAATATGGAAAGTAGAAGATGATTCAATGAAAATGACGTACGCATTCAATCTTCAAAACCAACTCGATGTCCATGTACATAGTTGTGCTTTTATACAAACTTTGGATTACAAAGTCCTCGTCTCCTCTTTGAGTTATTCTATGTTTGTGAACTGCTGGAACAGAGGACATGTAGTGTCTCGCCACTGTTATTCATATAACTTATTTTCAAAAAAGTATGGGATATAAACGAACAATTTTGCATTTACTTCCTGAGGATCTTGGAACGGGAACTTTCGCTTGATGGAAATTCCTGAATCCAGATTAGGACTCCGAAGGTCACTCTTGATCTCATTCCCTTGCTCAAAGTAACCATGTTCCGACTTTTGGTAACAGTCCAGCTTCATGGTATTCATCCTAGTGCTAAGCTCAAGTTCCGCTATCCCAATATATTAAAGCAGAATTTAATCATCACAGCTGGTCATTCTCCTCTCACAGGATGTTCATCGAACGCTTGACCTCTTATTTCTCAGACGAATACGCTAACTACCTACACGCGGACATGAATACGCTTTTCCGATTTGTAGATATTCTACTTCTGGACTTTATAGGGCCGAATATAGGTTCCGATATTTATTTTATTGCACATTTTTCTGCTTTTTAATCTTTGATTAATCTACTTTATCTAAGTCGTCCCATTGTACTAGTTTATACTTTTTTCCGTATGTAATACTGTCTAATCATCTTCTCCTTGAATTACTTACTCACAGGCGACCTTTGATCCTGAGACAGGCCAGTGGGTGGTAGCAGGAATGGGAGATCTTCACCTGGAAGTAGTATTGTCTCGACTACGACGGGAGTACAAGCTGGAAGTTAGTATGGGCCCACTGCTAACCTCTCACAAAGAGATGCCTCAGGCTGGGCACAAGTTTGTTTCGACTTCAATTAACACTGGTAAGTACACTGGTTTATCAGATGTGTATAAATTTGTCAAACCTATCCTTCAATGTCGTTTTCCACTTTACCCTTTTAACCTGCGAACTAGCTTGTCTATATACTGTCAAATGTCCCATTTCACACCTACTTTTATTTCACGATGCCAATTCGGAAACCAATCAACATGCATCCGATCATAAAGATTTTATTTTATGCTTAGTTTACAGCCCATTGATTGGAGAGCCTTCAACGGGTTTTATTTCCTTTTATTTTCGAATTATATATATATATGTATATATATATATATATATATATATATATATATATATGCTCTTTTGACGGCGTCAAATCTACCAAATCGGAGGCCTTTAGACATAAACCCATTTATGCACACTAAATCAGTAGAATGACCATCGGCACCGATTAATAGAAGGCTGGGAGGATGTGTATTTATCGTTATAACCCTTGAAGCATCTTCATCCCGTTCAGAAGGATTGCTGATAGCCCTACTTTTAACGCGAACCTGAGAAATGCTCCTTAACTTCTCACATCCATCCAGATCCATTTTGAAGCTTTCATGATTTATAGATAAGCATGCACAAACTAGTTTGCGTTAATCGCATAATCTTAGTTAACTGTCTCAAACTTGAATCTTGTTTAGAGCACCGAAACAAAGCTTTTTTTCTTCCAAAAAGTGCCTTTGTTGCATACACCTGCTGTAGAACCGTTATGAGTAGAAGCAAATGAGTCCATTTAATTTGAACTAATCTGAGAAGGCGTTTATACAAGCACTAAGTCTATAAGTGGCCAAATAAATTGGCAGTAAATCAAGGCATTAACATGGCGGAGCATGATCGTGACATCTTGCCCAAAGGGTGGACACTGATGACCAGGCAATCTTTATCCGCATTTTCCTCTTCAATCATTTTTGTCTTTCCTCAAGGCACTTCGTTCCCTGGCATTCATATTAATTATTAATCAACATTTTCCCAGTGAATGATGCGAGAACTTATTGTGCCTTATTTCCTCTTTACTTATATTGCACTGCCATTTAAGCACTCTGACGTAGCCCAAATTCGAGTTTCCATAATTGTCCTCCCCACCCACCTCCACCCCCATCCCGGTCCATCCTTTTTACTTGAGTGAGAATTGTCAAGTTCTTTGGCAGAGATACCAAAGTAAAATGATCATATTTTACTAAGCTCTAACCTTTTCCAACTTACCAACTCTACTTTCACAAGGTGGGAGAAAGCAGGCCAATTTTATTATTAGAGAGAGAGAGAGGGAGAGTGTAGAGGGGTAGGCGACAAATTTGTTATCATTTATCTAGCGAAGAGTAAAGCTAGAAATATGGGAGAAGAATGATTCACACGCAACAGTACGACGCAAATATTACGGAAAACTGGGTAAAATTGATAATCGGATTGCAGCACATGCTTAGAACTTTTCGGAAGAAATGTCATTATTTATTTATAGTGAATCGCAGGCTTTATGATAGTTGTCATTAGCCCTTTCGTTGACTTCAGGCTTCACAGAGGTCAGGAACATCAAAGTCACAAAAAGTCGGGGGGGGGGGGGGAACAGAAGAGTGATTTGCAGATTTAAGGGGGACAGATTCAAAGGTTGAGAAAAAGATCATGTAAAGTGAGTACTGTGGAAGCGGTCTAACGTGACATACAGTGAGTTCATGGTAGTTTGAAGTCAGACTTTGTTGCCGTATGAGTGTATATTGCCCAGAGTGCACTACTTGGAGATAAGTCTATCTCGCACCCCTTGGATGAAAAGTAGGGCACTCCTAATTGTTATGGTCTATGCGGAGTTGTTTATTTCACAAATCCTGCCTCGGGTTTGTTTTTTTCTCGACATCTTCTCTATAAGCTGCAAAAGAAGGAGTTTTTGCTCTCTTTCTAGTTATTTTTATTCAATCATTTGTCACGCCAATAAATGAATTTGTCGACTTTTCAAAAAAAACAAACCTTTACAGTTAGGCTTTGTTGATTAACCCTTTAACGCCCTTTGGACTGTACTGTCCCCTTTCAAAATAAACTCCATTGGCGCTATTGCCGTTTGAGACATTCTTAATGCGTCTGTAGCCTTCGCCTGATGCACCACCAAAACTCATCACGTCGGCGGCATCGGTATGCTGCTGTGAGACAAACGTGAGTGTGGTTATGTGCATTTTTCAAAAATAAATGGGAGTATTAAAGCACTAACTCAATGTCGTTTAGCACATAGATGGTTTGTGGAGAATCTTCCTTTCCAAATCTCCAGATATTTATGAATGCTCAACACAGTGCTACTTTATCGCCCCCCCCCCCCCCCCTCCTCCCCATCTACGAATTTCGGAGGTTAGTCGCTGTTCAAGCGCAAAGATGGTAATAAATCATTTTGTTGAATAAGTCGAAGACCACTAAGAGCTGCCATGGTGATAGGCTCTTTAATGGAGTTTGTTACCACTTTATGAAACAATTTGATATTTAAGTGAAAGCTAATGGTATTATTATGCTCCTTTTCATATTTTATTCCAAGGAGAACTTGAAAAAATAACCAAATCATTAGATTTTTTTCCCAAGAAAAATAGGGCGTCACTTTTCAACCACTCTGTGTAGTTCAACCCTTCTGGCATTAGGACATGAGTGTTGACTTTATTTTGGAATTGATTAACCCTCTAACGGTTACGATTTGCCCCTTACTTGCAATATTCGAATGTCGCTTATAGTTGCTATCTCCTTTCAGTATCTCCAGCCCCGATTTCTCAAGAGGAGGAGGAGGAGGAGGAGAAGAGAACTTCTGGGCAAAAGTACTCAATACTTCTAGTAACCTTGGAAAATTTTATAAAACTACTCAATCTCTTTTTCCTTGCGCTAGGTTGTCTCATTTACAGCGTGCCACGCTGTTAATTTGAAATTCACTTTCTGTCGCATTAAGTAAGCATAGAACTCGTTAAAATTTGCAAAAAATTTAATTATTTATATCAAATGGCAGGCTTTGTGATAGTTATCCTTAGCCTTTTAGTTGACTACGGGCTTAACAGAGAGGAGGAGGAAGATCAAAGTGACAAAAAAGTCGAGAGTGGGGACAGAATAACGATTCACAGATGTAAAAGTGACAAACAGACGCAAAGGCAGGGAAGAAAGGTAAGGTGGGTACTGTGGAAGTTATCGAATATGACATGCAGTGGGATTTGGAGTCAGAAGTCAACTGCCAGTTAAAAGACTTTTTTGCGTATGAGTATACGTTGCCCAGGGTGCACCACGGGGAGGTAAGTCTATCGCGCACCCCAATTTGTTAAAAGCACTTCGTGGAAGTATATTACAAACTAATTTGAGAAATATCTCCTGGAGGTGAAATGCCAAATTCCATAATTGGAGACTAAAAAGGCACAAAAAACATAGGCTTATAGTTTTTAGTTATAATTAGTTACTTACTTTTTAGTACCTGGCTAATTAGGATTCACTGTCGTTGTTACTTCCAATTACACTGGCAAAAAGGCCCCTCAACCAATCATATTTTAATATTGGAAATTTAGCATTTCGGACTTTTCTCTTTGATTACCTGAAGGAATTCTTATCTATTGTATCCAGTACCCACTTGCCATTTGATTGAAAGGAATAGTTAATCGGGCCTTTTCCATGAATTCCGTTCTCATAGTAATTGTAGAATTTCAAAATCACCAAACATTCTTCTTAGAACTCTGACATAATATGCTCATTTTCCTTTAAAATAGCGTTTTTTAATAGGTGGTGTAAATTGGACAACCATAGCAGCCACACGGTAGCATTCTTTAGAATTTCCAAAATTAAAAATTAAAGAACCCCTCAATTGTTCCAGTCTGTTGTTTAACGATTAATTAATGCAGGAGGCTGATAGTACCACTCAGGTACTTAACTTGAAGCAATTTGTCTTCCATGTCAATGGCGGAGCTTAATAATCGATACTGTCTGGCTTCTGGCTGCTTTATTAATCCCAATTTAATGCATAATTTCGATTTTTTGTTCTTCCGTATACCTTACTCATCTCGCACTCTCCTTCCTCTCTCATTATCCTTCAATTTTTATTACCTCCCCACGGAATTTTATTATCTTAATTCACCACACCATTACAGCATTTTGACGCGGTTTTTGCTGTTGTTGTTGTTGTTGGTAATTTACTCAATCTGATTAAAGGGGGGGGGGAGGGGGTGGGTGGATAGTGGCCAGTTTCTCTTCCTTCCGAAATGGGTTGGGCGGTTTGATGAATAGCTTTCGGCTAATGTAAATGACTCACTGTTTTAGCTGGTAGTGGGCTTCTTTTTTAAAATATTCCTTTACCCCACGTTATCGATGCTCAATGGTACACATCTAGTGGCTTTTATTGATTAACTCTATCCATAAGCTGGTTGGTCGATTATGAATAGCTAATAGGGGCTGCCTTTGGATATCTACCCAAGACAAATACTATTAGTAATTACCATTATTGACTTTAGTAATTAGAGTCTTTCTGGTCTTTGTCTGCTCACTTCCGATGGAACTGTGAGTTCTTATGGGTGAACTGATGAACTCCTCTTTTACGACTGCGCAAAGGCGTCGCTTTAATCACTTCCGATTGGCTGAATTTATCTTTTGCTTTCGTTGCATAAATACAAAGTTCATTTTTCTTTGACCTCTGTAGGTTTGGTTGGCGGTCGACAAAGGACGATATTCGTGGAATTGGAGGCCTTCTCAGACGGATATTTGTCAACGTCCAATAAAACTCGCGTACGTTGGATTTGTGTATTTTGCCTTTTCTTCGAAATCCTTTCGATTATCGAAATAGTTGTTTGTCCAGTCATTCAACGCAATTTTTTGGTCCTTTATGCTGAATTAGCCTCTTACCATTGGTATTATCCACCTCACGACTACCATGATCATACAAATTCTGACTTCTGTTGACTTGATGATCGCCCCAGCTCCTTTTGTGTGAGCACGTTTGATGTGTCTTCTAGCTGACGCTTAGAGAAGAAACTGGCGAATCAGAGTTTTCGATTTGATTTATTCAAACGTCCATTCTATTCCTCCCATGATTTTGAAATACCCATTTATAACTTTTCTCCCCACCAGCTTATAGCAAGGACATCTAGTCTCCTTTCCAACTCTAGCTTCATGGAAGTTGTTTGTCACCCTTATTCCAATTTCGTGATTGGAAACAATGGTAGTATACGATATTAATGTTGGGATAAGTTATCAGTCATGTAATGGCTTATACTCACAAATAATCTGAGTCGCCCACTGAGGTAGATTATGACTACGATCCTTTAGACTTAGAAGGACGAATTTGAAGTCTTTGTTTTAGTCTTTATTCAGAAAGCTCACTTTCTCGTCAGCATCTAACTATTTACCTGATTCAGTAGTGATGTGTACACCACACACACACACACACACACACACACACACACACACACACACACACACACACACACACACAGAGAGAGAGAGAGAGAGAGAATTTTATGAAAATGAATATCCTTGATTCGTCTCTTTATCATTTACAAATTCACAGATTTCCACTAGAAATATATTAATCAATGCACTTTTCCACCGGTGTTTAAACACCCCCCTTGAATTCAAGAGTTGACCAAATCTACTTCTCTTCGCAGATAATTTTGCATTGCACTTGAGTTCACTTGAGCGACTACATAAATTAAATTACTTACACACCTTTTCATCGCACTATTTTTAAATTCATCATTAGCCGCCTTCTTCCCGTCATTTCGTGTTTTTTTTCCAGTCTAATTAGACCATTTATTTCCTCACAAAAAGCTCCTGTCTTTTCCACTATTCTCTTCTCACTGGATGAAGGTGACAAATAAATTGGATTTTTTGAGTGCTTTGTTCTCCCCCCCTCCCTTCCTTGTGGAGAAGGGCCATCAGTTTGGAAAAGAGTTTACCTCTTTATTTACCTTTTATTTTTAAGCTATTCCCATGCTATCTTTAGCAACAGATCTTTGTGGTGATAACTTGTATTATTGGAGAATCCCAATGAGACAAAATCCACACTCAAAGACTCCTTGTGGAGTCGCGTGCATCTGGAACGTTGTAGGTTGCCTCGTTTTGGGACCCCTGAAAGTGCTTTCTACTCCTCCCATGTTCACAATAGGTGGTCTTTAAATGCACTCTCATAAGTTATCTCAGCTTCCTAATTCTTGGAATGGGGATTTGATACCATTGCTCTACATGACCTTTTATCCCCATCACCTATGAGCATGATATGCTTTAATATGTCCTTCTCCTCATTGGAAACAAGAAAGATTCTTTGAAATTTGTAGTCAGTAGAAAGCATCCGAGCAGTTGACTAGCATCTGTTGATTATGGGGAATGATGGGGCGTCGGGGGGGGGGGGGAGGGACCAAGTGGAAGGCCGTCAAGAGGAGAAGCTTCAAGGAGAGCTTTTGCTTCCTCGGGTTGTCCCCTTTTACTTAAGGGAAAGTCCTGCTCTAATGCCTCAAAATTCGAATCTTCTTCGCTCTAATTTTAGTCAAAGAATAGTACATTTCGCAGTATTCGCCTTTTTTCTCCCTAAAAGAAGGAGAAGAAGATGACCAGACGTGCCTTCTTTGCTCACTCAATTTCATCCGATAGATGGGCACAACTCGCTTTGAGTCAATTCCAGCTATCTGGGCTAGAAATGAGGCCTTTGTGATTGGAATGTCTTGAACTTATTCCCCCATGGGGTGGGTGGACAAATAAGGGTGTCTTTACGATGGGGGGGGGGGAAATAAATTCCTGAGTGTATCCAAGTCCCACAAAGTTGATAGTAATGGCATTGCACGTTAAAAATTCCACTCAGTACGTGGAAATAAAATCTTTTCTTTGACTGGTATTTATTACCTAACGATTGCCCGTCTGGTTTATTGGACCATTTACCCGGAATCATTACCAAACCACTGTAATTATGACTGCCATGCAATTTGAGATTGAACGTTTAATTTAATGCCCTCCTATGGAGGGAGAGTATCGGAGTTCACCATAATCTCTAAATAACTCGCAATAAACCAAGAAGCCGGGGGATTTCTGTCTAATGTTATTACACAATTGATGCTAGCGTATTGTTTATTAATTCCAACCTCTTCGTGATTTCTGGTCATTGAGCGCCTTACTCAACGCCTTTATTTTTACGATTAAGACTCTGCTTATTAAAGATGGTCATATTCTTCTTAGTGGCAGCTTCATTTCTAATGGGGCTTGTCACCACCTTGAGGATGTGATATTCAAACCTGGTCTAATTTGATTCGCTGCCATTGTGGCACAATTTAATTGAGTCATCTTATGTCGAAAGTCTCCTGTATGCTTCATGGCAGGCATCATTCATTTTCTATTGAATAGTTATTTCAAATGCCAGGCGTTTTAATAGTTATCATTAGCCCTTTAGGTGACTTCGGGCTTCACAGGAGGAAGGAACATCGAAGTAGCAGAAAGTCGAGAGGTGAGGAACAGAAGAGTGATTTACAGTTGTAAAAGAGACAGACACAAAGGCAGGGAAAAGGTAGGATGAGTACTGTGGAAGTGGTAGAATATGGCATACAGTGGGGTGGTGGTGGTTTGAAGTGAGAAGTCAACTGACGACTAATAGACTTTTTGGGGTGGTGGTGGTTTGAAGTGAGAAGTCAACTGACGACTAATAGACTTTTTGTTAGCCGTATGAGTATACGTTGCCCAGGGTGCACCACGTGGCGGCAAGTCTACCGCACACCCCTCGATTGGATATTTACTTACGAGTGCTTTTAACTATTTATGAGTCTCATAATTTACTCTTCTTGTAAAAGAAGAAATGATGGGAGGCTTTTTCGCGAGGCGTCTACTCTTGCACACTCCGATCAGGTACTTAGTCATTTATCTTTGGGAAAGACTGTGCCCTATTTCTGTGCTTTCAATAGAGCCTTCTACTGTCTTGACGCTGTTTTCGACGCCTTATTTACCAATTCTATCCTCTGCAGTCTTCAATTTTAGCTAGAGAAAATGATAGTTGACTTGTACTCGCGGATGAACCATAATTAGTGAGTGCATATCCTGAAAAAGTGAGTTGTATCTGCTTGCAGACTACAACTTAGTTACCTCCTCCTCCTCCTCCTGCTCATCTTCTTCTTCTCCACGTGACGGTTGCATCCACCAAACCTTATCCACCTTTTTTCTCTCTCCTTTCCGTCAGTCACTTTTTTCCCTCAACATTTTCTTTGTCCTCTGGGAATAGAGACGTATTGAGGAAGAGAGAGAGAGCCCTTATGCTTTTCATTCTCTTATTGTCTCTTATTTTACTCTCTCGATTTCTTCTTCATATGCATGCACTTTAGATTTCATTTAGAGGCTTACATGGGAGTAAAATCGGTTGAGATGAAGAAAGTTGAGAAAGTGTTGGACTGATTGTGATACTTTACAACTGAGTAGAACAAGGGACTACTGTTCTCTGATAGAGTATGAATCGTTGTGAACAACCTCAGTAAAAATAAGCGATCCTCTTAAAGGACTTAATAATTACTTAGGGTAAACTGGGCTAATGCATCTTAATTATGTCCTTACTTGAAAGCCATTTAAACCTGTGTTTAAATAGGTTTCCTTCGAGAAAGGTTGGAATCTTGAAAATCTCCATGGTGGTAAAAACGAAGGTCCCCAATCCTCAGCCAGTCACCACAAGGTGATGGCCTGCGTGAGACAGGGCTGTGAAGTGGCAATGGCAACTGGGGGACCCCTTATTCGTTCACGAGTTCTCGGAGTGGGAGTGCGTGTTCTCCGCGTTGGTCAACTCTCATCAACCACCTCAACCAGTGATGACGGTCTGACAAGACTTCAGGTGCCTATGTCCTCTCAGAGCTTCGCTTCGTTTGCGGCACTTCTGCGCTCAACTGTTATCAAATCGGTTAAAGACGCGTTGGATGGACTCAAGGAATGGAAGATCTTTGAACCTTTCATGGCTGTTGAGATTCAACTACCTCTGGATGCCAGTGAGACAGTTTGATAAACTTTGGTTCAAATGTTACTTCTTCACTCTCTACTGTTTACTTGAACAGTAGTTTTCTAAAAAATTTAATAATTGCTATTGGATTGATAGGTAAAGGCAAGGTTAGTTGGAATTCTAAATGGAATGATTTGAAGAAAGATTGAATGTATGAAGCTTTTCATATCTTTGGAAGTAAAGAAAGAAACCACACTTACTAAAAATCCAGATTACTCAATTGGAGAATAAGTTTTGAGCACCTTGAATTCTATTTACTTTTCTTCACACTTTCCAATTATTAATTGTTCAAACTGCAAGATTCTGGCCTGGAAGCCTTCTTCAGTGTAAGAAGAAAGAAGTCAACGGCTTATATCACATTTTTTTACCTAATTTTAATATTTCCACTTAAATATTGCTATGTCGTCATTTTTTTAAAGTGCATTGGGGAAGAAAGGAAGTCTTTCTTAATTAACATTTTCTTACAAGTGCAAACTATTCACTGACGCGTTTAGGAAGGACGCCTGTGTGTGAATCATTGAGTTTTTTTGGCACTTCTGTTGTCTCTCTCTCTCTCGCTCTCTTCCTCTGATTGTTGCGTCAGTTTTGCTTGAATTCCACTCTTCCCCGAAATCTCCGACTCTGTTTTCCCCTCTCCGTCTCAAGGTCGGCGGTGTTTCGGTCTGTTAAAATGGCCTCCAATGCTATTCGAGTCCCCCAGAATTGAACGCATTTTGGGTTTTTTAATAAGGGGGTAAAGGGGGAGGGGAAGGAGGGGGAGGAGGGGGGGGGGGTTAGTCAACATTTACTTGCACCCCTGAGAAAGAAAGCGTTTGAAGATGGCAAGCGTGCCCTATTGTCTGGTGATAGTTGAAAATGTAGCGTGAGATGCATTTGACTTTCCAGTGTCTAAAGGTCTCCTTGAAAACGGTTCAGGTGATGCTCTTCTAGAAGTGGTCTTTAACATCTTCTCGGATGTATTTTTTTTTTCAATTACCATGTCTTACGAAATTCAGGATTAGTAAAGAGAATTGTGCTTTATCACTCTTTTTGCTTAACGAAATCACCTGACGACTTTTCAAATGAGTAATGTGTACTAGGCCTTTTGTTACCTCTTCTCCACTACGAATTATTACAAATTTGATGGAAATTATAAAGGCCTTGAAAATATTGCACTACAGACTCAAGGTTCTTTCTATTTTTTTATTAAATTTGACTATCATGCTGGTTCTGTGTTCACTTTAGCGATGTACTTCAAAGCAAGAGTTACATTTCCTTTAATTTCAACTACTCTTGCATTCCTGAATGCTTACAATTTACCGCCAACTTAAACGTCGATGAGAATTCGGCTGTAGTTGAGGTTAGATTTGAGGGAATCGGGAAGTTTTGGGTTCGAGTGGCTGTTAGCCACGTCTATGAGACATAGTGAGAGAGAGAGGGAGAGTTGGGGAAACTAGAAATCACTGAAAGTCTATTTAGTTATTTCAAATGGCAGGTGTTTTGATAGTTATCATTAGCCTTTTAGCTGACTTCGGGCTTCACAGAGGGGAGGAGGAACATCAAAGTTACAAAAAGTGGAGAAGGGGGACAGAATAATGATTCACAGATGTATAAGAGACATACAGACACAAAGGCAGAGAAAAGGTAAGATGAGTACTGTGTAAGACACAAAGGTAGATGAAAGGTGAGGTGAGTACTGTGAAGTAGACACAAAGGCAGAGAAAAGGTAAGATGAGTACTGTGAAGGGGTCGAATATGTCATACAGTGGGGTCATGGTAGTTTGAAGTCAGAAGTCAGGTGCCGGTTAATAGACATTTTTGCCGTATGAGTACACGCTGCCCATAGTGCAACACGTGGAGGTAAGTCTATTACACACCCCAGATCACTGAAAGTAGAAAGCGACATAAGCGAAATCTGGAATCAAAAGGGTTGGTTTGTCCATTTCTGCCAAACCAGACAAATATATTTTGAAATCTTTCCTCTTTTTCTTCAAATTTAATACTTTTTTTGAATTTGCTGCTTCCCAATTTTCATGAATGTATTAATCTTCGGAAATCGATAATTTTCAAAATTTCATTTGTTTATCTGGGCTGATAGTAAATCTAAAGCCCACTTCTGGCTTATAGGCCAGCGTAGACTTCTGCCAATCCAGGGATTACAAGCTCGAAGGTCATTATTGCAGTCTAATGAGCTGAGGGTAAAAAGCACTGATGTGAAAGCACCAAGGTGGTGATGATAGAATGGGATCAATTAATTGGAGGAACTATCGTTTCAACTACTGGTTGCTACCGTGACTATATTCACTGGAATACAGAAGTTCTATTCTTGTGACGGACTGTTTTACTCGTGGTAGAGTTAAGAGGCTGGGGAGAGTGAGTGGAGGACCTATTGAATAATATAAACGGAAGACAAAGTTGGAGATAATAGGTTTTTCGAAGTGGTGTGTAGTAGGCATAAAGACATGAAGGTCGTAGACTGGAGACGTACAAGTGGAGTCAAACCGACTCAATATTTAAGCGTCCAGGTAGACTGGTGTGAGCATTGAAAACTATCAGCACCCAGTTTGGCGCCAACCAAAATGAAATAGGATCGATCTAAGCATACAATAATTGAAGTCCCACGTATTGAGGTGAAAGATTTAAGGCCGATTGTAAAAAGTGGAAGATAAAATATTTTGTTCCAAATTATATATATATGTATATGTATATATCTGCTATACTCGCTATGGTCTACACTTCTGCCATCCTTCAGTTTTATTCCCACTCCACTCGAAGTAATTGGGACTATTTTTTTGCTCTCGAATTCTAATCACAATTCTGACACTTGGAGTTGAGGTGATGGGTCGAATGAGAGGTTGGCAGTGCAAGAGGGGGATGGATGAAGATTTGAGGCTTGTCATATACCCCCTAACGTGATGGTTGGGACACTCTGGCAACTGTCAAACGATGTGGTGGCTACCTCTTATCGCCTTACCTGCCCACCCACCTCTCTCCCTCCATTAGATGTTTGCTGAAGCTGAGTAAAAAAGGCATATAAAAATTCTCACTTTGCTATGATAACTGTTTGTCATTAGGTCTGCAATTAAATAGACTTCGAGTAGAACGTTTGGACTCCCATTTGTCGAACATGCTTGCTTCCTTTTTAATGGCCTTTCATCTTACCGATCGTAATTGGGAGTTGGGAAAAGAGGGGGGGGGGGGGGAGAATATCTAGAAATTTCATCTCCCCTTATTCTTTACCGCTTATTTGGCTATGCTTCCTCAATAGAATTTGTAAGCTAAATTGTCTTTGGCATTTTATGAGTATTTCCTCCGTCTTAATTGATTGAATTAAGGAGGTTGCCCGCCGTTACAATCCGTCCCTAGCACCTCAAATGTCACAAAATATTCTTCTTCCTTTTGAGATTAGTACTTGCACTTAGTGTACCTACAAATACTTCATTAACATTTTTTTGCATTCATAGTTATGCATCGTTTATATGATTTATGATTTGTCTCCACAAGTTGAGTTTAAGCACTATGACACGATGAAACCTTATTTCATGTTTATTGACATGGTTATTGATCAGTAGCACTGGGAGTCAATCACGCACGCACACACACGCACATAGTGAATCTGAAATATAAGCGAAAACAAAAGTACAGCACGTAAATGACAGGACAGTTTTCTTTCAGGCAAATAGCCAGTGCCCAAATTTCATCTCACATGATATGTATGCGGGTGGTCTCTGTTCTTGAAACCTTGACAGCCTGTCCAGACAGCACGAAAGAATACAATTGCCATCGATCTAGCTTGTGGAGCCATAAAAATGGCTATTGGCACTTAAAATAAACTGCCCTGAAGGTACAACGAATACCCACACATATTCTCCTGGGTCAGAGGTATATTTACTACTCTAGTTTAATGACTGGTAGTTAAAGTTTATTTACATTTATTTCAAATGGAGGAGGGGGAACATCAAAGTGGCAAAAAGTCGAGAGCGGGGAGGGGGGGGTGGACAGAGTAATTATTCAGATATGTAAAAGAGACGGACAGGCACAAATGTTGAGTAAAAGGTAAGGCGAGATCTGCTGAAATGGTGGAATATGACATAGAGTGGGGTGTTGGTAGTTTGAAGTGAAGTAGTCGAATTTGACATACAGTGGGGTGATTGTAGTTTGAAGTCATGTCAAATGCCGGTTAATAGACTTTTTTGCCGTATGAGAAGTCAACTGCCAGTTTATAGACTTTTTTGCCGTATGAGTATATACTGTCCAGGATGTACCACGTGGAGGCAAGTCTATCGCACACCCCCCGGTAGCTAAAGTAGAAAATTTTAATAGATTAATGAATTGGGAAGCCACTGTGGTCATATCATTTGCCACCGAATTTATTAAATCACATATTTCAAATGCTTTTCTTTCATTATGCATACCAGAAGCCAAATAGAATTCACTTTTTCACACTGTGAGAACTAACAGGAGGATTGAAAACGCGTCAGGTTGGAATTTGTGTTCTCCAGGCACTCTGTGCTTAGTCTCTTTGCTAAAGTTACTTTAAACTATGACGATTTTCCTTTGTCATTGAGGTTATTGCAATCGCTTTAAACCTTTTAACGCCCCTAGGACTGTACGCTCCTCTTTCAAAATAAGCTCCATTGGTAATAGACGCGTAATGGAAGGCACGCTCTTGCCGTTTGAGACATGCTTAATACGTCTTTAGCCTTCCCTTGGTACCACCGAAACTCATCATGTCGGCATCAACAGTCTGCTGTGAGACACGCGTGAGTGCGGTTGAGTGCTTTTTTCAAGAAACTAATTCGGGCGTTAAAGAGTTATGGCGATAAAATCAGCAATCATGACTTAACTTCCGGTCAATAGGGACTGAATATTGTATGCAAAGACTTGCTCATTGAACCAAAAAAAGTATTTATGAATTTTAACTTTTTTTGAAACTTGTGCTTCCCATTTAGTGCAAAATCAGCCTCTTTTTTTATCGTATCCTTCCTTGCTCCAAGCTGATTTCAGTTACGATTTTTTTGTCTGTGGTGCTGTTTGTGGCGAAGTATTCACGAATGTTGGATCGCAATCACGTTGCGTTATCGGAAATGCATTTCTTGATCAAGTTACGCTGCTCTGAATTGCTTGCATTTAGTTAACTTCTCGTACTGACACCTTACAACTTCTATGGCTTCTGTTCTCATAGATGCCGGTGCGGAAGATGCATCCTTGGCTCCGTTCATTGGGGAACTATCGCGACGTCGAGGTGAAATTGAAGGTGTCGAGGTGGTAGAACGGGAAGGCGATCGTGGAAGTAGTGACTGCTTCCTGCGGGCATTCGCTCCACTATCGGAGTTGTCCGGTTTCTCCGCTGCTGTTCGCAGTCTCTCCTCTGGTCGAGCAGACATTGCGCTACGCTTAGCGCATTTTAGACCTGTCTCGGCGGAACGGCAGTCGGAACTCCTTCGAAAGGCCCACTTTCGACCTATTAGAAATCATGACTCCTCAGCCTAGTCTGGTGACCCCCCCCCCCACTCTCCTTCCACTCCTAAATAGTGCTTTTTGTAAACTAAACTATTTACCATTAGATTTTTTGAAGACTCGTCTTCTTTGAAAAGTAACCCCCAGTGGTAAGACGATTAATTGCGTGGTTGCCTTGGTAATTAATAAAGTTTCGTGCTTTAATAGGCTATTTTAAAATCTAAATTAGTTTTGTTGTTATGGCAATAAAGTGGCGAAAAGAAATGAGGCCAAAATGTGAGAAATCAACGCACTTCGCGGTGCATCATTCTTGGTGGATTTATCAGGATCAAATTACTTCCGTTCTTTGCCATGAGTACACCCTAGTTAATAAGCTTAATGATAGCATTGTCAAAATTCGATACGTCGATAAATGCCACCCTTGGAACCTCGGTGAAGACAATTAGGTGGCCATTTCGGCAAATGACATCATTAAGGCTTTATTTATTACCCTCGTCATATGTGCTCATGAATAAGGGTCTATTTGAGTCGGCAACTTTACTTGTCGAGGACGTATGCAGAATAGCGCAGCTTTCTACAAATCTGTTACAGGCTGTATGACCTCTAAAACTCTTATGGTTGCATAAGAGAATGACTAGGATCGGATGATATTGGTTCATAAGGAAGGGAGTCACTTTCACCTCTGATGGAGTTGAAATCTTATTTCGTAATTCAAAAAAGGGAAATATCATATTCCCACCGCATTTAATTCACTGGCTAAAATTCAATGTTCGGTGTAAACTGCATTAAGGAGGTCTAGTTGTGACACAGAACATCAAAAGACGCCCCCTTCAATGATCCACGAAGGTGGTGAAGAACCATTGTGCGGGAAAAATTGGCCGAACTTAAGGCACCACTGAGGCTTCCAACAACTTTTTTATTTCTTTCGTTCCATTCTGATCGAATACACAAGTGATAACAAGAGTTAATCATTCCATATTTCTTTTTGAGAGAAGTTTCGTAGCTTCAAGTAAATTGTACTTGTCGCAATGCCACAAATGAGCATACTTTAACTTTTTAATCAGCTCAATTTGATTGAACTATCGTGAGCAGCGCTAATTTGAATGTGTCGTAGATAGACTCATCCACTTGACCTTTGCTGCAAAAGGACACGAATATACCGAATGCTCCGATCATTGGCAAGAAGAAATTCGAACAGCCCTTGGTCTCCGAACATAAGGACCATGATCTCACTTCTACATTTGGAAGTCAAAGTCTGCAAGCCGAAATCACAATTGGAATACCTTTCTTCTTTTTGAAAATTTGATTGAGTTCATTTTAGCCCTTTGGAGTTCTCCCTTCATGGCCCTCTTAATTAGCCTCTATCCAATTGGAATAAATTATAATTCCCTTGCACAGATGGCTTCCGTGATAAAAAATGCTCAAATGGCGGTTTGGCGTATACTAATAAATGACGGAAAATATGAAATAAATATTAATTTAGAACGTGGGGTTGTAGACTTTCCCCAGGCAATCGGAATTAGTAGAGGCCATTTAAGTAGGTTATTACAGTAGTGGTAAAAAATTTCCGTATTCGGCTAAATACCTTTGTGAGTCCATTTAAAAAACGCCGCTGATTGAGAGAAGTAATCTCTAAAAGTGGATAGTGCGTGCTTCTTCGAGAATTTCCCATTTACCGTTGGTGTTGAGATGCATTAATTGGTTGGAACAGCAATTGCAACGCTCTCAAATACGCAAAAAAACAACACTAGACTTTAGGGACAAATTTTCTTACTAATCTCACTTCAGACTCCCTTCACAAAGTGCAGTATGATGTGGTTTGTTGGGGAATATCAATAAGTTAAGCAAATTAGCTTTATGACATAACCTTTTGGCTTCAAAAAGCAGCCAATAGGGAAAGTCGAAATACGTAAGGAATCATTTCCAACATTCAAAACAGCTTTTGTGCTTAGAGTGAGAATTTCACATTTTTCTCCCCTTAAAATTTTTGCCCGATAGCAGCATTGGCGTATTTCCTTTAGTTAAACATTTATGCCTCCAATATATTATACTTTACCTCTGCCTCGCACAGTCGAGGTGGGGAGTGGTGGCGGGGGGAGGGGGTGGTAGTAATAATGGAGCACAAGTATTACCAAGTCGTCTCTCTCGAGATTGCCTGCGGGTTATTTTACCTTCCTCATCCTTCTCCTCCTCCGCCTCCACCGCCGCCGCCGCCACCACCACAACCGCTGCCGCAACAACGACGACGACGACACAGACATTTACACGCAGATGCACGTTTGGCTATTAAAACGGAGTCCGCTGCTTAGAAGACACGAGAAATTCCAGGACCAGTTGTGTAGTATTTACCTCACCCTTATGACGTTTTCATTTTGTTAGTTCCAAGCCTTGCAAACATTAACTTTAAAATGATTGGACATTTTTAAAGGTGAATGAAAAGAATGTGTGCTATAAAACTGGTGTCTGGGCAAGTCTTCCCTTATCATATGTATATATATATATATATATATATATATATATAATTAACGTGTTTTACTGATGTTCTCCAGAAGTCCATTAATTTAAAACAGTGAATCATCATTGTCATGCATAGCAATTCATTGTGGTTAGGCAATTTGAACAGGGTTGGGTTTGATACGATCTCCAAAAGTAAGTTGGACATCGGAGAATTTTAGTTTCACTGAATTCAAGTTTGAAAACATTTCAAAACTTGGGGAGGGCGGTAGAAAGGCTCCCTGAGTGCGCTTTTCTGAGAAATTCACACCCAGATCGCTCTTTTTAATGACTTCACTTCCTTTCTTAGTTCTGCACTTAATGATGGTATAAGATCAGCAAGATCATAAACAGTGGGGGGGGGGGAACAAAAGAGCGATTCACAGATGTAAAGAGACAGAAACAAAATATAGAGAAATTTTAAAGGTGAGTGCTGTGGAAATGGCTGAATATGACATACAGTGGGGCCATGGTAGTTAGAAATCAGAAGTCAACTGCCAGTTTATAGGCAGATTATGAAGGTCTAAATTTTGACAATATTTTTGTCAAAAACCGCTAGAGGAATGCTTTGTGACCAAATGATTATTTAATAATTACTTTTATTTATCTGTAAAGCCCGAGCAGTTTGCATGCCATCATGAAAGTAAATCTTACTTATTTATTACAGACTTCCAGTTTAGAATTTACAAGAGGCAATTAAAATAGATTTTGAGAAATTTTGCAAAGAATCTTTGGAATCTCTCTCTCCCTGTAAGTAGGTTTTAGATCATGCCAATAGCGGATTTCATTAATAGGGTTACTTTGCGGGATACTCAACACTATTTCATTCGTCATAGAACATACTGGAATGTGCGACCGTGTGTGCAGAAATTTCTCAGCCAGTGATCAATAAAACAAGTGGCATAAATGGCTAATCGTTTGGGCTGTCCAACCATAAATGTATTCCACATCATGCTCACTTTCCTCGAGGATGTTGAAATAGTTTAGTTAGTTTTGGGAGCGATTTCATGCCTCGGGATTTTGCCATAGAGACTGCTGATGTCAGACCAGGGCTTCTTTCTTCAACATCTGTTGAAAATACTCCTTTTACCCCCCCCCCCCCACCCCCAGATAAAGAATTCTGCTTCGCATATATCATAAATTTACTTTACAGTTTATAGTGCAGTAAAATTTTATTTCTAGCTGATTTCACTTTTATCGCCATTAAAGATGATTTAAAGCTGGCGAGATATAATCAAGCGATTGCAAATTTTGTCTAGCCATCCTAAGCGTCAAGGTGGAAATTGAAATCCATTTGGATATTTTTCCTCTCTGTTTCCATTTGACTAATATCAATGCAGAGAATAATCTGAAACCAGTTGCATTACATAATAGAATATAAATATTTATTGGGAAAAATTGCCAAGCAAATTTCTAGTGCCCATATTATTAATCAAGTGAATAGAGTCCTAATCGGCTGGGTAAATAGATAGTCCATCTTGGGGGGTTTTAGAGTGGGCTGACTGCCGGTAATGGAAATCTGTGATTTTATGTTTATTGCAATGAAATGCATTGATGTGAATTCATGGTCTCAATTTTATTCAAACAAGTGGTAATTTATGCGCAATTATTAAATCCTGTGGGCATCGATTTCCAATATTAATTTTCAAGTATTCGTTTTCGCTCTAGGCAGAAGTTATTTTATGCCATTCTTGCGCACTCCTTTTTGGCCATTTGTAGCACGTGCCGAAAGATTTGTCCTGATTGTCAGTTGGCGGATGTTTATTGATTACTCACTATACAAGCGAACAGCACAAAGCCATTCGAATCCATTGATCTTAACTTAAGTCGGTCCTTTAACCGCTACTCAATTTCTACTGACTGACCGATGCTCACATTCTTTTCTTTCTTATTTCTTGATTGTTGTCTAATGACTGCATTGTTTCTCTTAACTCCTATTATCTCCACTTTGGTAGATTATTTGAATGCTAGAATTTACATCTAATTTGATTGAAGTCTTAAAGTAGCTCTGCTGATGAGTTTTTTTGCTTCTTTATATTCTAAAACTGGGGTGTGCTATAGACTTACCTCTACGTGGTGCACCCTGGGAAACATAAACTCATACGGCAAATAAGTCTATTATTCGGCAGTTGACTTCTGACTATAAACTACCATGACCCTACTGTATGTCATATTGGACTCCTTCCACAGTACTCATCTCACCTTTTCTCTACCTTTGTTTCTGTCTCTTTTACATCCTTGAAACACCCTTCTGTTTACAAACCACCCGACTTGCTGTGACTAATGATCTTCATCTGTGTGAAGCCCAAAGTCAGCTGTAGGGCTAATGATAACTTTCAAAACACATACCAGTTGACACAAGTTAACATTTCCCTGATCATGCGATTGGTGATATTTCACTAATCATTATACTTCCTCAAAGATGCCCATTTTGTCGTTCTAAACACAACCTTGCTCGAGAAAAAGCGCACAAAAATCCTCCTTACATTTTTATTACAAAATTGCTATTGTGTGGGAATTGGATTAGAGAAATGAAATTGAATTGTTACCAACAGCGCCAAACTTTTTTTCTTAATCCACACTCTCCCATAAATCCTAATCTTATGGTTGCTTCCCTCTCCCCCCATCACTATAATTTCATTATGCACAAGCCTCAAAATTCCACATGAAATGCCTGCATTCCTTTCGGCTTCAAAAAATAAAGGAAATAAGCGGCATTTATCCATTTTTTCCTGAAAATGCAAGTTTCTCCGTCATTTGGTCCCTCTATATTCCACATGCCTTCAGGATATTTGTAATTTGCTTCCAGTGAGGGGGAGGGGGAGGGCGGGTATTAGAAGGCAATATATAGGTTAATTGATTTTCTCAGAGAAGATATGCGTTCAAATAAGGACTTGAATACGTATTCCATGACTGCAAACATGTCCACAATAGAATGGGGAAACCAGTAGTTTGGGAATGGCAAACCTTATAAATGTAGTATGTGAATTTAAATAAAAAAATCTCTTAGTTAAAACGACTTGTGAGAAATATTCCAACCTAGTAGACTCAAAAATTGGGTCACGGGGTGATCGATAGACTTACCTCCACGTGGTGCACCCTGGGCAACGTACTTTCAAATGGCAGGCGTTATGATAGGTATCATGGGGTGTGCAATAGACTTACCTCCGTGGTGCACCCTGGGCAATGTATATTTAGACTTACCTCCACGTGGTGCACCCTGGGCAACGTATTCACATGAAGCGAAAAAGCCTATAAACGGACAGTTGACTTCTGACTTCAAACTACTATGACCCCACTGGATGCCATATTCCTTAACTTCCACAGTTACCACCTTTCTTTTTTCTTTGTATCTGTCTCTCTTACAGCTGTGAATAGCCCTTCTGTTTCCCTCCCCCTCTCGAATTTTCGGGACTTTGATGTTCATCCCCTCTGTGAAACCCGATTTCAACTAAAGGCCTAATAATAACTTTCATAATGCATGACTTTTGATATAAATAAATAAATATTAGGGCCACTGCAAAGCAAAATTAAGAATAATATTTAGAGTGAATATAACATTCATGGTAAGTAACAGAGAGATGGAGAAATGAAGTGGTAGGGATGTAAGGGTAGAATGCAACCTGTGTGTTGGAGGTAAAAAACTCGTTGGTGGTTTGCAGAGGGTGATGCATAATCATTTGGAACGCAATATTAAAAAAAAGATGTTTTCCGTTTCAAATTTTTTCTGAGACCCGAGGTTATGCTTATAGTCAGCTTGACGATCATCAAACTGTCTATCAAAACTCCAATGAAGACTCCAAAGAAGGTCGGTGAGAATATCTCTCCCTCCCTCCCTCCCGCCTATATTAAATTTATTTTTCCATTTAATTTTACAGCTAGAGAATGGTATATCACGCTCAATTTGCCTATTGTCTACCAACTTCTTCCCCACTGAGGAGAATTCAACATTTTCTGCTACTACCAGACATTAAATTTGACCTCCCTTTAAATTCACTTGATCAGCACACATGGTTAAGTGCTTGTTCCCCTATCGACATATCCTTTACACTTCTACCATGTAGCCATCTATCCGTCTCCCTGAGACTCCAATAATATATTATCTTCACTAACTATTGTCCGTTTCTTCATTTTCTCTGAAGCCCTGCAATGGAAGGAGCTTATTTGTGAAACTAGAGGTGGATCATGGCCGGTAGCAAGTATGTGTTGGAAACCGTGGAGTCTGAATAGAATCATTGGTGAGGGTATGAATTAGCGTTGGTATTTTTGGGCAGATCATTGACAAAGCCCACTCTGGTATTGTTAAAATTCAGCGTGAAAGGCATCTGTGAGGTTTAGAGATGATCAGGGACAAGATACACGAGTGCAGTTCTTAATGAGTCACAAGAATCACTCCTAGAATTTGTGAACAAGTCGATGGTTTACATGACGATAGCCTTTGAAAAATAATAAAGTATACACTCTGATGCTTCCGAAACTATTAATCATAGATGAGTCATGCATGATGTGACTTTACTCTCCTCAAGTATCGATTCACCGTCAAGTTTTACGCGTTTGGCTAGTAATTATTGAAAATCTTCAATCCTCATTCAATTTATGATATTTTCCTTGAAATAAAGCATTAAGTTGGAGCAACCGAACAAACATCCAAGGTCTTAAGAAAATCAATACTTTCATTCAACCATTCCTTCCCTTTAAACTTTACTCATCTTGAAAGCAACGACAGTTCGAAGAGATTAAAACCATTATTGACTGGCTCTCACGACTGCCTTATTGGTCATTTAGATCATCACGAGAACCCACCAATTAGGTTCACAATAAGGACGATGCCTTAACCCAATAGTAGAGATGATAACTTTCCACCTCTTCTAAACCCTTTCATCGAATAGCCATGACGCCCTCGCTTATTAAAAGCTACTAGCTTGCCTAATGGATTCCAAGAAAACTGGCTTTATGACATTATTAGTATAATTGTCTAATGATCTTGTTATGCGACGGCAACTGTGGAGTTTAACGGTGTATTCCCATTTGATCGTCTTTGAGGCCTTATTGATTGAGATAAGAACGGAAACAAAAACAAAAAAATATAAGTGATAGATGACAATGGAAGCATTTAATGAATTATGTTTTGGGAGGAAAGCCAGTCCAAGGAGAATTTATTGCTGTCTAATGTCTGGTCACTGGGGTATATCACGTAATGGGCTTTGAGACAAATGCGGAATTTTTTGAGTATTCTTCGACTATTTCAAAACAGCAAATTGAGATGGGCCGATTACTAGGAGGTTGGGGAGCGCCTTTAAAAAAATTTCGAAAAGATGCGTTTAATTTGGAGTTTCCACAGAAGTTGAGCAGGAAACACAGTATGTAATTTAAACGTTGCAACAAACATGCCAACATGTAATTATCAGGAATAAAGAGCGCATTTTTATTTGAATCATTGTGGTAAGAAATAGACTTGAAATCGCCCTTTTTGAAGTTACAATTCTAGGAACTATTTTCATCTCTTTCCATTCTTGTGCTATGTCAGGTCAAAGAATGTTGCTTGGGTGCAAGTGATTGAGAAATCTAATTAATTGATGTAGGAATGCGCTAGTGGACCAGTGCCCAGTGGACTTAAAATAACCAATAGAAACTTTAGAGGGTTTCCTACGATTGAGGGTGGTTTGATAGCAGATGGATTTGTATTGCCAGAAACATAAGTAACTGGTCGGTCAACATTATTTTCGTAGGTTTCTTGCGTAGCTCCTTGTATCGCGATGAAAAAATTCCCAGATCTTAGGCTAGCGGATCTTGACTAATATTAAGCTAGTACAGGACTATTTCTGAAGACCTTTACAATATTCTTAAGCTTGACAATTAAAAGTGCATGAGAGAACTCTTACTTGAGGGGTATGTCACGAGTTAATTCGTTAACCAAATGGAAAATTTAGCTTTTCATCTTCACATGGTTGCTAATTTAAGAATTATCTTGCCAACTGAAACTTATTTGAATACCTGTAAGTCCTAAAAGTAAGTCCTGAAAGTCCTAAGATTTTCTGATTTATTGAATTTATTTAGTCCGTTTACATCTCTCTTTAGGGCATTCAACTATTTAGTCCACTCGGTTACAATTTTACATTCAGTACTTTAGCTGAAATTATATTCACATATCGATTTATCATGTCTTATGACTCAGCTCACTTGCCCGTTTCACAACCCACCTTACCGCGTTCACATTGCCATCATTCTTATTCTTTCGATTTCATCTTTTGGTCACTTTCTTGGTCATCTGATTTTAATGGGATATCTGTTCCCTACTTGTCATTAGGAATATCCTTTTATTGTCGAGGCGTTTACATCAATCCACCAAAATTTATCACCATGTTCACGTAATTTTGGACATTAATTTTAAATAAATGTTCCAATTGTCTCCCAGGGCACAATGTATAGCTTGTCATTCATATGGGAGGGATACACGGGAACCAAGTTTAAATGTAAGCATCATTTTCATCCTAAATGGATAGAATCTCCAATTCTTCATTTTCTTCCTCTTTTTATCAATGAAAAGATTGTCACTATGTAAAAAATCCATTTTCTCGAGCATGTATATCACCACTTTCCGGACTTGAGAATTCAGAATTATCGGTTTAATCTTGCTTCAAGGTAATCACGTGATAATCCTTTGTAATTAAGGCCCATTTTATGACACTTCTAATGCATCTTCTTTAAATAACTTAAAAATTTCAAAATGAACAATTGATATTTCATAACTTTCGACTTGACCTTTATTAAATCCTCAGCTGTTCAGACACATGCTAATGAAAGAAGACTTGCTATTCAAACACCGGTTTGACAATTGGGCAAATAAATTGGGTATTTTTAAGAAGTTGGCCTGAGGTAAATGGCTGGTTCACAGGTTGATCAGCATATTGACATCCATTGGTACTTCACCTGTGGTCATACGTAATCATGTCTGAGCGTGAGGGCTGAAAATTTAGCAGTTCCTTACGCGAGTGACGAAAGTAGGAGAGCAATCTTAGTGCGCTCGACCGAATCCTATCCAAATCTTCGATCGCGTAGATTTCATAAGAATAAAGGGTTAAAATACCCTAAATACTCTATTATGGAAAGTGATAGCGATTTAATGGCATACATTAGGTTATTATTTTTAAATATTTATTTATGTCAAATGGCGAGCGTTGTGAATTTATCATTAGCCTTTTAGTTGACTTCAGGCTTCACGGAGGAGGAGGAACATCAAAGTGAAACAAGTCCAGAGGGAGAGGGAGAATAGAAGAGAGTTTCAAAGATGTAAACGAGACAGACACAAAAATGGAAAAAGGTGAGGTGAGTACTGTGAGTAGTCGAACATGACATACAATGGGGTAAAGGTAGTTTGAAGTCAGAAGTCAACTGCCAGTTAATAGACTTTTTTGCCGTATGAGTATACGTTGCCCAGGGTGCACCACGTGGAGGTAAGTCTATCGCACAC
>UZAE01000273.1:0-27815 GCA_900617975.1 Rodentolepis nana | reverse complement strand
GGTCTATTAACCGACAGTTGACTTCTGACTTCAAACTACCTTCACTTCACTGTATGTCATATTCATCTACTGTCGCGGTACTCATCTCACCTTTTTTCTACCTTTGTGTCTTCTCTTTTACATCTTTGAAAATCTTTTGCCCCCGCCACATAGACTTTTTTCACTCTGATGTTCCTTCCCCTCTATGAAGCCTGAAGTCAACTAAAGGGCTAATGATAACTATCAAAACGCCTGCCATTTGATATAAATAAATATTTATCCATTTGAAATGTCCTTCAAACGCTTTGCTCGCGGTCTTGTTAGTAAATTTACATGCCTAGTTTTTCTATTAAATTTTAATTATTTATTTATAAAACGTCACAACTGACTACTTAATGCCTATGTGAAATTAGAGTTGTGGCAATTTTACCAAAAAACAGAAACTACTAACAGATTAATTATCAATACTAGTATGTTGCAAAAAAAGGAGCATTAATTTTGTACACTCACTCCACCTGCCCCCCGGGGGGGGGGGGTAATTTTTATTGCCCTGCTGCTAATTCCAGCGGACTTTAAGTAACAAGATGACTTAAAAGGTGCTTCCTGTTGAGCGAAATGACCTCGCTCAACATGCTCACGCAGATCGCTATGCGGCAACAGGAGAAAGTGAGGGCTTTTTCAACTGTGAAGAAAACTGCGCCTTCACTTTTCAGAAGTGAGAAAAAGGCGTCTCAAGAGTAATTCATACAAATAATGATTTCATCAATTAATGCCTTGGCAAAACTTCTCACTCCTTTAAGTGTTTAATACACTAAAACCTCATCTATTGAGAATGGCATATCATGCACATCGATTTTCGCCATTTTCTCTTAAATTGAATTTGAATTGTGCGCCAACGAAATGAACCGAAATGAACTAATAATATTTCATTCGCGTTGTGAATACATTTCTAATTCATCATTTCACAAAATGAAACAGCATTTCCATTTTTTCCTTAATTTTACTTTTCCTTTCACAAATTAAAGACTGAGGCTGAAATTGCACAGAATTAAGGCAATTGGGTTTACATTAAGCATCTCTGAAGAACTTGCAGAATCAATTTGATGCCATAAAACGAGGCAAAACCAATCGAAACATCAGAAATGGGAAAATGAAGACGGAAATATTTACAGTAATTATTTGACATACTTTCGGAGTTATATTTTCATGAGAGAGAGAGAGAGAGATATGATATATTGCGCTGCTGAAGTTTAAACATTTAAATGAAGATTTTCTTTTAACTTTCGAAATTTTTAAGAAAAGGTAGTATCTTCTCGTCGAGCATGGTTCTTTGTGTCTATCGAACTCACTTCCTAAAGGTCTCTAAACATCCATGCCGGTTAATTTTTTTATCTTTTAGTTAAGCCGACTTCTTCCTTGGCAGGCTAGTTCCAACAAACCAAGTCTTTCTGTTAAAGTCGTTTTGTTTGCACCCCATTCTGATGCCTTCTTTCCATGACACCTCACCAACCTTCCCTGATAGTCAACGACAAAAGCTCATAACTAATCGTAGATAAAAGTAAAACCATTCGAAATACTTTAAGAATTTGAGAGTCAATGAAAGAGCTTTAAACACACTTTTTCTCAAAATATTTAAAGAAGATAAGGATTTCAGAAAATAGATAGCCTTGAAATACTTCGATTTTCAATAAGGGAGATAATATTTTTCTGCGAATTGCAAATGACTAAATGGCATAAACAAAACCGAGTCATTTTAATAGCAAAATCTTTCAATATCTAATTTGGCCAATTTAATATAATACTTGTTTATTTACCATAGTAAGTATAAACTAAGTTCGTTGATTGAAATGGTAAATTCTTGAATAACTAATTGCCATAGCAACTCACTTAATGCTATAACATTTGCACAAGTGTTATTTCAATGAATCACTCTCTCTCCTCCCTTTTTTCCCCTACTTAAAACCCGCCTTTCTTTCTATTCATTTCAAAGACCACGGCCTGTACTTTCTACCCAATTGGTCCAATCCATTTGTCTTACATATTCATTAATCCGAATGCGCATACATATAGTCAGCCAGTCTAAGATCTGAAGGATTGAAAAATTGGTTCAGTTGGATTTCATGAAACGCAGCGGAGGGAAATTTAAACCGACAGAGAGGAAGAGAGAGAGAGAGAGTGGGAGAAGAGAGCGAGGCGTTGACTCATTGTTCGGGGTGGGGTGGGGGGGGGGGGGGGGGGGGGGGGGAGCCAATTCCCACTCTGCAGAGAGGGTAGGAGGGTGGGGGGTGGGGAGAGAGATAGAATGCAACAGCTGCTTTCTCTTTTGTTGCTTTCCTTCTCTTCCCAACTTTGAAGCATTCATATCTCTTCATGAAATTTAATGCAATTGTTTAACGCGCACATTTGAAGCCTGGTACTGGACACCATTTTTTTGGTAAAATTATGCTACGATTTAAATTTAATTTAAGGAAGTGGGCTTTAGCTAATACAAGCCAAGATTAAATCTAAATGTTACTATTGAGGCATTAGAAGTCATTATTTAAGCTTACAAAAAGGCCTAGTGTGACATTTCAATTTATGAAGAGTACATTTTCGTACTTGTATTTGTACAATCTTAAAGTGGAATCGGATTAACTCTCAACTCATTTACCTCATCGCCTGACTGTCATATGGTTAATATGTGAAAATACTACAATCTTACATCCAATTCTGTCGCACTCTCAACTTTCATATCATGTCCCAGTTTCCGTACACTGTGAGACCGTCTTTAAATTTTATTTGTCATCTCCTTCACTACCACGAAGGACACACTTGCACTTACGTTTCGATAAATGAGATTATCTAAAGGTAGCCAATGGGAAGACCTTCAATTTGCAAAAAAATGATTTATCTTAACCATTCTATACCTCTTATGACCCTGACTCTAAAATTGAGGTTGGTGTATTCATTTACCGTTTTTCTCCTGATTTTAAGAACATAACTAGATGTCATTTTTTCAAGACAGTTTATAGAGCTATCCACAATATGCTGCAAAATGACAGCTGGTGGAGATTTTAATATGATTGGTCGAAGCTTTCAATTTCCTGCTCACATCACTAATGCTACAAATGTGCTTAATTTTCCGAAAGTTCTTTTGGTTAATAATTACACGGCAAATGTAAATATCCAAGATATAATACAACCAATAAATAGAAGTGGATAAACAATCATTTTGTGAAGAAAACGTAAGTAAAAATCTTTCTGACGCAATCTGGGCCTGTTTACTTTTTGAAAGCTAAGTGAAATATAACTTAAATAAATTTAGGTGGTAAGACAAGCTGATCATTAAGACAATTCTATGAAAATTCATACTGCCCAATTCTTGCAGAATTCAGCGGGGAACAAATTTTGATCCTAGAGCTTTTAGTACACATGCCACGATCCCATCCCAGGTACAAACCATATTGAACTCACTTGTTATTTCAATCATTTAACTAATTTTCAAGGATTGCACATTTTCAGAGCTACTGTGAGTGAAAATAAGAAAATTCGACATTTTTGCTGGGAAATTTGTTGATTTTTTGCCACATGTTGGCAAAATTGGTAAACAAAAATCAGCCAAGTTCTTCAAAGTAACTTTTAGTCGATTTGATAACTTTAATGAAGCCAAAATGTTTATTTCTGGAAGCAAGGATGATTAGAATGTCATCTGTCTTTCTTGAGCTTACATCAGGATACATATATGTATTTCACACTGAACAAATGAAATTAACAAATGTTATCTAAAATGCAAATGTTCATTAATCTAATTTTCTAGAACTAATTGGGAATTGTAAATGAAGAGTTCTGCTTAACCATTTAACTCGTCATTACCATTTATAAAGTTAGTTTATTTATGGTTTACTTATCTGTACTAATATTGACGTTTAGGAAATTAAAACACAATTAAGATCAAATACATATCAATCGATAATTTAAATATAGATTCTCAAAAGGTAGTAAATTAGGACTATAAAGACCTAGTTTGTTCAATTGCTATGTAAAGTAATCAAATGAATTTGACTGTTTACAGGGCAGAATAAGATTAAATTGTAGTTTTGAGGAAAACTAATTTAAGGAAATATTTAATTGCATGAAACCAAAGGCAGAAAATCGATATGGACTTATTTTGCCTCAAACTGCGTTGTAAATGCATTTGAACACTTTTCCCCCACTTACGTTGAAAGGCGGTTATTGGGATCAGCAAACACTCTGGCAATGTTGGCTTGTTTGCCAGCTAGGCTTGACAGACCGGATTGAGTCATCGAAAGTGGCGGCGAACCGGGTTTAACTTCCTGTGACCTTTTGGGACGCGAAGCGAAGCTGGCTCGAAGAAAGCGCTGTCAATCAAAAGAAATAAAAAAAATTTAATGAAATATCCCATATGGTGTCAATTATTTTATATTAAGCGAATGTTATGCGCTCCATAGTAAAAAGCCTGTTGAACCAATGGAAATTCGGCAATAGTCGCTGTACTCACCGTTAGGAGGAAGATGAAAGTTGATTATCCTACCAAAATATATTTTTGCTTTATATTGCTGATGGAATAATAATCATGACTATCATTTTTCCCAATTCAATACGGATTTCACAATGTCCGAACGCTTAAACGAAAAGCTACAACGAAAGCTCCACCTTGAAGGCTGCATCCACTTATTTTTACAAAACATTCTGCCTGTTGACATTACCTCCACACCCTTATTAATATCTTACTTAGTTCTTGTCATTTCGAAAACTGGGTCACCATTTATTTCATTTTGGGGGGGGGGGGGGGGGGGGGAGGATGGGTTATAATTGGTTAAAGTTGCCACGGGGTTTACAAAGAAATCGTAGCCCAGACAGCTAGCATTTTCGCCCATGTACACGTTGGCAAAATTTGAACTCAAGAGACGCATACGCCCATCGATGAGTCATCTACATCTCTTGAAAAGCGTCGCTAATCCATTTTTAAGAGGATAGAGAGGGATTCCTTGCCCCATGCGTTTTCTGCCTGCATGCTTCGACTTAACCTTGCCATTCACTCTGAAGTTGAAACATGACAGCTCGGATAAATGCATCCATTGTAAAAATAAATGAAGTGAAATGGACTTATTTCTGCATGAAATTGCATCCTATTTTTATGGAAAAAAATGGGATCTTATCTAGGGACAGAAGTAAAGATAATCTAATTAAAGTTGACACTTATCATTACTCGAGAGAGGAAGTTGAACTAATTGAGACTCATGCCAATTGTGTTGTGCTTTTTATAGATTTTATTTTGTTTATTTCCTCTTAGGATTCTAACTAGGTCTGATGTCAAATATGATGAATATGTAATAGTTAGAAGCCAGGCATTCAACTAGAAGTATAATAATGTGATAAGTAATCGAATTAAATAATTAAAAGTTGAAGTAAGGTTAGACCTCACTGTGTTACCTATATGCACTATGGTTATAAGAAGAGATAGGTGCCACATATCAATTTGAAATGATCTATTGTTCAAGAATCTTAGAATCTTTATCATGTACATTGATTTCTAAATCAATATTCAAAGATGTTCCGGTGCCTTTAGCTTCGTGATATTCATTAATTGTAAGTGATAATAAATAGTTTTGCTTCATTCTGGGCTATTAGGCAAAAAATTCAATGAGTTCAGTTTCTTTCAAAAAAGTTATTCATCATCTTCGGCCACCATAACTTGTATGAAAGTTTAACTCATGAAGTTAAAAAATTATTGAACAATTCACGAATATACGTCTTTGCTCAGAAAAGGTAAGTTAACAAAAACTTTATTTTCAGTTAATAAATTCGCTAAAAGGATAAATTAATGGAAACTCAGTGAGAGCAATGTGGACAAGTAGCAAAAAAGCAGAAGTATTTTGTAAAGTCGATATAAAATATAAATAAAATAATTAGATTACCGATGACAGTTGACATAGGTTAAACTAAGTTTTCTTCTTCCTCTAAAAGCCTGAATAATTAATTCATTTTAGAATGTTTAAAAACACTTAGTTTACTTAAAAGCAAACGAATAAATTTTTAATCATTTATTGAGCGTGCTTATTTAAAAAAACAGCTTACAAGGAATCCGCCTCCACCGGGTTTTGTATCTCTACTTGAAGCACTTCTTGCGACGGGTTTATTCTTCACTGCAGCTGATACACCGTCAATCGTAATGGCTGAGCTCAGTGTTGACGTCTTCGAATCATATGCCTCATCTCCCGAAGGCCGCTCATTACTTCCATTGCCCATCCATTGGCTACTCCCATCTTCATTAGCTTTATTCGTCGATGCTGAACGCACCAGTGAAGTTCTAGATGTATATCGACGCCTCCAGAACCATGGCGAAGATTTCGGTTTAAGTTCCATATCATTTGAAGGTGGTGCAAGAAGAGTAGTTGTCTTGGTGACATGCATTGAGCTGCTCATTTCATTCTCAATATGATCTAGACGAGCGGAAGTTCGGATTTCCTTTGAAGAGGCATTAGTTGAATTGTGGGCATGTAGGGTGGAAGATCGAGCACGGATTATGTCGGCAGAAGATGTCGTGATGACCCTCTGTTCACTTAAGATTGTCCGTAAGGTTATTGTACTAGTACTTCGGTTGTGGGTTGTTAATTGTGACATTTTGGACTATAAGATGTAAACATATCTCAAAAGTACTAGTACAGTAACCCATCCAGCATAAGGATTCAGTTTTATGGGAATTGAGAGTCCATAAGAGAAGTAAGAAAGTATATGAAGAATCGATATTATCTTAGCGAATACGATATTAAATAAGAAAGTTATACAAGTATAAACGGTATCAGTGTGGTGAAAAATCAGTTTATATCATTACAGCTAGTAAAAGAAAAGCTTATTGCTATTGATGTATTATCAATGCGTAACAATACTTTAATAATCTCAACGCTTCAACATTATTGACTTGGGACTTGCATTCGCAACCCAATATGAATTAAAAAGAACAAATAGCTGATCAAAATTGTTTTTCTTTTAATTTTAAGTACGAAATAAAGTTTTTAACTTATCAATTGTCTAGACAGTGTTTGGGGAAAAAATTAGCTGGGCAAACTTGCATTATTATCGATTTTTATTGGCAAGGCTCATTTCATATGACCAACGATCTTAAATACTCAAGAACTCAAACGCCATTGTACATTATGCATTTAATTGATTGAAAAATCGAGAGGGGGGGGGGGGGGTGGAGGATTAGTAACAAAACATTTTTCAAGCTAAATTAAAACGCAAATCAAAAGGATGCATGACTTCTCGACACCCTCATTTTTTTCTCAACTTTCGTACAATTTCTTTTACATTGATTAACCCACATGGTACCAAGGTTAATATGTGCCTGCATTTCCATAGATTGTTAAAGATTCGGAACTTTTGATTTCCTTACTTTTCTTGGAACATTTATTTATATCAAATGGCAGGCGTTTTGATGGTTGTCATTAGCCCTTTAATTGACTTCAGGCTTCTCGGAGAGGGAAAGGAACATCAAAGTGAAAAAAAGTCGAGAGAAGGGGGGCTGGGGAACAGAAGAGTGTCTCAAAGACGAAGGTAGAAAATTTAGAAAAAAATGTGATATGAGTACTGTGGAAGTAGTCGAATATGACATACAGTGGGGTCAGAAGTCAACTGCCGGTCCATGTGGTGCACCCTGGGCAACGTATACTCATACCGGCAGTCGACTCAGTGAGAAGAAGATTTTGTCCAACGCTCATAATATGGCCACGTGGTTTAGAGAACTTGGAAAAAATTGTTTCCACCAAAGCTGAATTATTTACTAAAGCAAATCAAACCTTTTCAACTTTATTTACTTTCTACTTGAACTAGCTCATTATTTCAAAGCGTTGGGATCATTTAAATGAGTAAATAGATATAAATACAAGTTGTAGTTATAAGGTGAAAAGTATGACTAACATAAAACACTTGTGCACTTTTCCCTGATGGAATCAGGGAACTCCCCTTAACTGAGATATAGTTAACACAGTTTATAATTAATGGAAACTTGTGTCTTCCATCCTCTTGTTTGAAATATTGTCTTATAGACTGTAAACAAGTCAACTTTTAACTGAAAAGTTTATTCTAGGAGGAGGGTTGGGGTTGGGGTGGGAAGGATCCACTTAAAACCCTTAAACCCTGATTTAAATAACAGATCTTTGCCTGTTAAAGTAGTTAAACTTAGCCAAAATATAAACAAAACTGGAATTGAAAATATTTTCGGCGTAAATATTTAGTCGGCGTCGGTGGCGCGCTAAGAATTAGTTGACAGTGGTAAATCGGGGCGATGGAAGTGAAATTTGGCACTCTGCATTCAGAGCAAAAAAGTTTGACCTTCAGGTCTTTTATTAAATAAATTGTGTTTAGAGCGTGTTAACAATTTGTGCCATATTTTGAAAATGCGCTGGTAACTCGAATATATCTACTCCGGATGGGTTCAAGAATATTATTATTATATCAAATGGCAGGGGTTTTGATTATTATCATAAGCCCTTTAGTTGACTTCAGTCTTCACAGAGGGGAAGGAACACCATAGTGTAAAAAATTCAAGAGGGGGGGGGGGAACAGAAGAGTGTATCAAAGACGAAGGTAGATAAGGTGGAAAAAAGGTAGGATGAGTACTGTGAAAGTAGTCGAATATGATATGCAGTGGGGTCATGTTAGTTTGAAGTCAACTGCCAGGTAACAGACTTTTTTGCCGTATGAGTATACGTTGCCCGGGGTGCACCACGTGGAGGTAAGTCTATCACACGCCCCGGGTTCAAGAATATAAGAATACGACGAAGCTTGTAGGCTTGTACTAGTATATTTGATTGGCACTCATAAAAAACGGGTCAACAAGAATTTCTTCCTTGTGGTGTCTGGAATCTTTTCGTTGGACCTAGTGATAAAATCACCTAAAGACACGACGGATTGAACATAATTACCAAGTATGACTTTCTAACTAGCCATGACTGGAATATTATAATACAAATTTTCGACAAAATTGCGCATTTTCAGAGGATTCTTCTGCGATTTTTGCAGATTGTTTCAAGCATTTTGCACCACTTAACCTATATGATTCATTTTGAAACAATCTTGATTCGTAAATGGATTAGTACTTAAAAATTCGAATTCAAAGACCCAATTAAGAAGGAATCTTGATACTACAAAGTATCCACGCTATCTTACACTGCGATCTAATGGCACAGTTTTTATTTGTCTTCTCATGAGTGGAAATAGACCGGGTTAAAAGGATAATAAGAATTTAGAGAACAAGCTGAAATTATTTAAATCAAAACTCGATACTTTAGTAAACACGTCTTTATTATATCAATAAGGCAGATTGTCTGGAAGTTACTCGCTGGGGAGGAAGTTTCTGGTCACATAACCGCCTTGCCTTTTAATTTTTCGTCATATGACAAAGAATTTATTAGCCATTTCATTTATTTACCGAAGACAAAAGAAAATTTATTTTTAACGAGAATGTGAACATCAAGATATCAAGTCTTTACGAATTCCCAGGCTATAGTGATTTATTATGAAAACTAAAAGTATCCATTAAATAATTGAATCATTTTTAACTTACAAATCTAAGTAAATCAATTTGAAATAGAAGCGAATGACCCTCCTTTTAAGAGACATAGGTTTAAAATTTAGTTAAGCGAACCGAAGGTCGAACCTTAATTATGCAGATTCGTAAAAAAGGAAAGATTTTATTCGAGGGAAGTTCGATTCTGTTGTTCCAATGCTGTGGGAATTCGAGACACTGTAAGCCTATGCATCAACGAAGAACAAAATGTTTTTGTTGTCTGAAGAATTTGAGGGTACTTGTAGATGCATATCACGAGGAATGCTTCTAACTGTGTGCAAATAAATTCAACGGAAAAAAATCATATTGAGAGTAAAAATAAGAGCAAATTTGAAGATCATATATTATTTTTACATTTATATCATATCTATTTATTTTAAAAATCAATTTTGCAACTATTTTTAAACTCTACATTTGATGAAGGCATTAGCAGTGTTACCATTGTAACAATATCAAATTTAATATTACTTTCACACTTAACAACTATTTCCAAGGAAATGCTTTACCCGTCGTTTGTCTACTTAAACTCCCTAAATAGATTAACTGAAGAGTTTGACTTTCCAAATATAATGTGGCTGCCTGCATACATTCAAGCTGACTGGGACTCTGACCAATATCGGTTTAAGCAACTCAACCTCCTATTGGCTGAATTAAGGGTGCGTGATACCAGGTGCAGAAAATGGTTTTCTTAACTCTTTAACACCCTGAGAACCGTACAGTCCTCTTTCAAAGTAAGCCCCATTGGTACTAGACTCACAACGAAAGGCGCTATTGTCGCTGGGAACATATTCCATACGCCCATAGGCTTCGTCTGACACCACCAAAACACTTATATTTCTGGAATCAGTTTGCAAGAATAATGCCATTTTCGCAATCATATAGGAAAATCACCATATTTGAGGAGAGGAATTTTGCAAATGAACTAATCTGAGGTGAGTGACCTGACAAGACTGAAGCGGCATTTTCCCAATTACTTCTGCCTACTGCTGAAGAACTTGCATTTGTAAAAATGGTCATAGGCGACGTGAGAATTTTGGAAGATTGTGAAGCAGCCATTTTTAAAGACTATTGCTATAAGTGTGTAGATGATTGCGTTGCAGCTTTGAAACTATCCAAATACTCGCTTTGGCAAAGTGTGTCTAGTTCTGCTGTCAATTCTATAGTTATCGTTGGAATCACAGGTGCCACGGATTAAAAAGAGAAATTTACGTCAGAGTGTGGTAAATCCAAAAATTTTTATTAATCAAATGAAGGAATTAGTTGAGAATAATGGTTATAATTATTCCTTCAACGTCCAGAGATCATAATACTATTAGATTAATTGCAGTCTAAGGTTCAATTTATTGTCAAGTTATCAGGAGAGGGGGGAGGGATATTCGACGTCATTGGCGATTATGGACGCGAGATATAGAAACCTGCTGGAATTGATTGTCTAAGATGAACTACAAATACCGCGGTCATGAGAATCGTTTATTGAATTCTAATCTAATTTCAAAAATCAATTCGGTTAATACTTATTTATGTCATGAATTCATATCCACCCAACTAACCTTCAGTAATCATATTTTTTGTTTTGCACCGATTTAACATTTGTCATTTCATTTGTAATGGACAATGGGCAGATTACGTTTACAACTTTAGATAGGAGGGGGGGGGGGATTTCTCATCATTGCATTGTGGCACATTTAAACCCCAGTACAGGTTTGATGACAACCAGGTTTGTTAATTTATCTCGTGAATCTTGTTACTCATTAGAGCAATACATTGAGAAAACTCTTCTGAGCCATTCTACGTTCAACTACACAAGTTTTAGAAGATATAAATGAATTTGTACCCAAATTAAATATGCAATTAAATAAATCAATCAACAGGTTCTGAATATTGTGACTATGAACTGACCAGGTAAACCACAAACCAAATCCTGTAAATTGAGATTTAAAGCAATTGGATATCGCGGAATAAATTACGATGCTAATGAGGATTTAGACAACCTAATGCTAACGTTACTCTATTAGACTAATTAATTAATCATTTCGACCTGATCGAATCCTATGTTACTAGAGCATTTTCCGTTTCGTGTTTCATGCTCACCCAATGATTAAAACTCTTAAAAGGTAAAAATAAGTGCAATTTTAATGTTAAAAATTAGCTGGCATGATATAATCTGTGGCTATAATAGTGGCAAAGCACTGAATTTTGGTATCACTAGACAGTTTGCCTAACTTGCTTTCGGAATATAATATTATAGGTACATTTATTAAGCTCTACTTTCCAAAGCAAAAATAGCTGCTTAATAAAGCACAGAACGATGGCGTGTTATTCAAGTGATAGGAAATCTACAAAAGACAAGTAGAACGTGCGCACGCACACGCACGTACAGATTCAATTAATCTGAAGTTAAGGAAAGCATTTGCTCTTTATATTCGCTTAAACAATTCTTTTCACCTTGGTATTTTCGTAGTCTGAATCCACTGTATTGATGCTTCTCTTATTCTGTTCTTGATCCAATCGACTAAATTTAGTTACTGAGGGGTCGTTTTGCCGTTTCATTTTTTTGGCAGAAGGAGTAGTAATTACCTTAATTACATTAGCAATGAATTTAATTTATTTGAATTGGGAAAAATAACTAAAGAAGAGCCTTTAAAGGGGAAATATATAAAAGTTTTTATTTCCTGACAATTTCTCTACGGTGTTAAATGGTACTTATAATAAAAATTTGGTTAGACACATGAATTTGAATGTGTAATCGGTAAGTGATGCAGAACCTTAATTCGTGAGTTCATTACGACAGAAAGTACACGTAAAAAATAAGTATAAATCATAGAATGAGATTTGACATTAAGCTCGATTATTGAGTTTTTATTTCACAAATGACTTTAATATTATTTATAAACTAAGAACAGGAACGGCAATTTACTCCGCGAGTATGTGTTGTAGCCTCTAATTATCGAGTTCAACTTGATTTCGAAGTGTCAGAGAACGATATAATAGGAAGATATTCAAGAATGAAATGCGTTTTGACAAGTTTTTATCCATAATTATGAATATCCGGTCCAATTATTGGCACGGACCTCATATACTACCGTCAAAAGTTAACTAATAATAGACTGCATTTATCTTCCTTGACGAGATAAAAAAGGGAATAAATAAAAAAATTGTAAATGAATTGTCAACTCTTGGCAATATATCGTGTCTTGGCTACATATTATCTATCGATAATAAAAACACAATGCTATTCAAATTAGCATGAAATATATTCTGCTTTTAGGAGGTAATCAAGATATCGAAAACGGAAAATTCTATGAGGAATACTCCATTACCCCAATGCGATTCAAATCATGGTGCAGTTTTCAAACCAACTGGTAAATAAATAACCTAAATGATTTTTGTGATGTGCAAATGAGTGCGGGGGAAAATCATGGTTGCTGACAGCCCGTTTTAAAATTCTGATATTATAACCAAACAGAATTAAAAGTTAATCAAACATTTTATTAAGGCTTATAGTCCTGACATTAAACTAAGCCCCACCAAATATTTAATTTTAACAAATTGGTTAGTGATTCATTAATTAATATGAGATTAACAGAGTTACTTGCAAAGTAAATCAAAGCACGAAAGTATTTGAGCCTTAAAATTGCAAAAAAATCACTTAATTGTGAATTTAAATAGGTTGCCAAATAAATAGCCCAGTTAAACATTCAGCAGGAGAACAATTTTTGCTACTTCGTTATCCTTCCAGACAACTCCAGGTGACATGAAAACAAGAATGTTTTAGACTATTTGTGTACATTTTATCGTATTGTCTTCATTGCATAACAAAAACTCAACTCGGTTCCCAGATAGCTGATTATTTGCTATTTACCAAAGTAAAACGATTCACAAAAAAATTCGCATAAAATTTAACGGACGATTAAATTGCAAAAATACTTTAAGAACTAGAATCCACTAAAGCCGAATAGTTGTTGACGAACCAATTCAGAAGTACACTCTAAGATGGAAACAATAACTTTTCCAAAAGCCCACTAGACCAAGGTCTCTTTAAAGTGGTGCCGAATATGTTATGTCACAAAATGCAAGCTTTTGACATCACTTTTTTTAACATTTTTGACCAGAGCCGGGATTAGAATGGGCCGATAAGCAGTCAAAAAAATTCTGTAATATTTAAATAAAATACATAATGTTTTTTTATCTTACAGGATTTGCCCCGAACATAAAATTTTCCTTCAGACAATTCATTTTCAGGCTCTATGTTTTGATGTCAAGTAAATCAAACAAAAACACCATTCGACAGATAACAAAAATTTGTGACTACATTGCAGCAACGATCTTGATATCGCATGAAATTTGACAAGAAATGCGTCGGATCAGCGTTTAAAAATGACTTTTGTACTCTTAAACCTTTCTTAGTGGCCTGGTAGCAGGAATACACAGGTATCAGAGTAATTTCTCATCTGTGATGCTGCTGAACTTGTAAATATCTAACGCAGTTAGGAGAGGAAATTATTTAAATTTTCAACTCCGCAAACGGGTTAGACAGCTTCTTATGATTTCATGGAAAAGTCATCTTTAAATTGAGGATTTCAAAGTGTGAAAAAGTCCTAATGAATTGTTTATCTCAATGTCTGTTGCAAATGCACCAATTGTGATTAGCTAGAGCCGGGTGTATGACAGACTTACCTCCACGTGGTGCACCCTGGACAACGTATACTCATACGACAAAAAAGTCTATATACTGGCAGTTGACTTCTGACATATTCGACCATTTTCACAGTATTCACCTTACCTTTTCTCCGCCCTTGTGCTTGTCAGTCTCTTTTACATCTATGAATCACTCTAATGTGTTAATGCTAACTACCATAAAGCTTATCATTTGATAATAATAATAATTATTATTATTATCTAGAGCAAGAAAGCAGGTATTTGAGAATCTTTCATTAAATTTACAATTTTTCACAGTTTTTAACATGAGTTCATGCAAATAGGACGGACCTTGATGTCGCAATATAATAAAAGAATACTTCTCCAAGAATCAATTTTGAGCGCATTTTGGCTGGATAAAACAAACGTTACCTATTAGCTTTATTTGCCAACTTTTGCACTTGGCAAATTCCCAGCCTTTTGTCAGACTTAAAATAACGCTATTTGTTCTCAATGACAATTGGTAAGTGTGCCTTAAATAATGCTTTCTATTCCACTAAAAACACTCTAGAGTAAATATCTACCAATCTTAGCATGTCTTATAGCTTAATGAGCCAGAAATTGCCCCTTCACGTAGTTGAAACGACAACAACAACAGGCCATTCAATTGAGGTGGCACACAGGTTGGTAGCTCCCTTCACTGAAAGTCCTCCTAGCTAGCTTATTTCAGCTGAGTTAAAAATACAGACTGTTGTATGTTTTCACTTGAAAACACTTTCGACATGCATGTTGTAAACAAGTTTTCGGTGCTATCCAGGAGGTGAAATATGAAATGGACGTATGTATCATGGGAAGATCGGTAAAATTTGTGCAACCAAATTCTTAAAAAAACTTTTATCCTTTTTTATAATTTTCTATTTACTGATCTCATTTTCTTCCTAAAATAGTAATTACATAATTTATATGTCACTGCTATTCATTTATTTATCGAGAGTTATAAAACGGTGAAAAAATTATTTTCGAAATCTATTCAAACTCACTGATTTCTTGCTTTTATTACACTTAAATAATCTGCAGCAACTTAAATGGAAGGTATTTTCTGATGTATGAAATAAAATTAAAGGAACCAATCAGGGATTTATTGTGGTTTAGGGAAGATTTGAAAATTGTTCTGACACACAGAGTTCTCTATTTCGATAGTGTGAACACTCTTTCAAATAGCATCCAAGTTTATTCCTAAAATTCCTATTCTTCAGCTGAAATGTGCTAAATGCAAATTAGGTTCTGAATTATATTCAAAATTTCAAATATTTCACACCTCCTTTTACTCATCTTCCCATTAGACAAATCGAGTAAATTCTTGGAAAATTGTTAATGCGATCCGCCCGAGTTAACCTTGAGCAACCAATGACAAATTGGCCTAGGGATCATGAAGCAAGATTTTAAAGTTTAACGAATAATTGAGAAACTTCAACACAACATCTTTCTAGTCGAATGATTGAGGTTGATTTTCATGATCATTAGATTATTTTAATTTAGAGTATTGAATATTAAACCCCAATTAGATGAAGATTCAGTGTACATATTTTACACATCACTTTATTTCGATAGACAAAATCAGCGGAATTAGTGATTTTATTTAAGATCCAATTTGACTTAGCATTATAGGAATATAAATAATGCACCGTCACACTTAGGTCACTATGCCCATTTAGCCAAAATGTCAACGTCCCTTGCTTAAGAATGTCACAATATTAGTAATATTGTTCACGAAATTAACTAATATCCAATCATTTATCGCTTCCAGAAACAGTGACTTAAAAACTGCTTTTTGAATCATATGGCTAACTAATGATAATTATTTCGTTAATTTAAACAATAATTAAGCATTGGGAAACAATTTTGGGATTTAAAAAGCACAAACAAATGAACACAAGTTTCATTTCGCTAAAACAATCACTCAGAGATAAACGGAAAATTCGCTTTTTTGCTTTCAATCATAAACTTCTGAAATCTCAAGCAGGAAACTTTTCCCTCTTTTACAATTCTACGCATTTGCCCGATGGTAAAAACAATAAAAATAACATTTCAGGAAATTCATTTTTGGTATACGAAGTATATATCGATTATGAATGCAAATAAAGAATTTAAAGACTATTCCTTTTGTGAAATGTAGCTCAATCTTACCCAGTCTCCAATAAGGGAAATCCGATTAGAAATTTAACTTGAGCATTTTACTTCAAAGAGGTTCGACTAAACTATATACCATTTGCATTTATTATATTGTTAATTAAGACGGAAAATTTATCAAACGGTTTATATGATACTTACCTTAATTTATGACAAAAAGCAGAAGCTAGGTACAAAATAATCCATAGTGCTGTGAGTATCCACTTAGCACCGGGTAAACCAAGTGTAAAGTTCAGCTGGAAAGTAATTGGTACCTCACTCCTCCTTCCGCTTTTTCTCGGTAAGTGACTATGAGTATGTAAGGTCCAGAACGGGTTTAGACCAGCAAGAGACGATTACGACGGTGGCGCTAGCTGTCCGCGGGCAGAGTGAGAGAGTGCGAAAGTTGGCTTGTCCACGCGCACTCTCTACGCACACACACACTTTCAAACTGAACGCCGATGCGCGCGTGGTTGTCGCGTTCAGGTGTGACTAAATCAGTGACGCGCTGATTGGATAAAGAGCATAAATTTTCTCTGGAGGGGACTACGACACATACGGCAAGTTAAGGTAATCTTGGATTGGCTTTTATCAATTAGCACACATGACCTTTTCAACATGGACAGGTCACTTAGACCGTTATGAGCAGGGTAAATAATAGTTTGGTGTAATCATTTAATCAATTTTGCCTTGTCTTCTGGAAGCAACCTTTGAGAGACTGCAAAAGTCGTTCTGTTTATCAATGTCCGATTCCTTCTATTGAAAAAGAAAACGACGAGCAACCTCAAGAAAGTTAAGCATTTTTCAAACAATGGTCTTCGGTATCGTTGAAGTTAAAAACAGGAGACCTTGTATTCTTAACAATGGTGCAATCAATAAATCTCTGAACATAAATTTCGCATTAGTATTTAATTCCAAAATATTCATTTATATCAAATGTCAGTCTTCATGATAATTATCATTAGCCATTTAGTTGACTTCGGGCTTCACAGGGGGGGGGGAGGAGGGAACATGCAAATCACAGAAATTCAAGAGAAGAGTGATTCGCAGTTGTAAAAGAGACAGATACAAAGGCAGAGAAAAAGGTTAGGTGAGTATAGTGAGTGGCCAAGTATGACATACAGTGGGTCATGGTAGTTTGAAGTCAGAAGAAAACTGCCTGCTAATAGGATTTTTGCAGTTTGAGTATACGTTGTTCACGGGGCACCACATGGAGATATGTCCGTCGCGCACCCCAATTCCAGAACAATTTTGTTCCAATTCTGAAAAAATATAAGTTGTTGCCTTTGTTGATAGTTTACGTATTTCAGCTACGATTAAGCATTTTTTATTTATCGCAAAGATTTACTTTCGAAATCTTAATTGCCAAATCATGAACGTGTGCTTGGTTTAAAATCATATCCTTTTCAAATTTTCCTCGAAGGAAAAGTCAAGTTTGATGAAACGCTTAAAACAGGAAAAACATATTTTAGGCAATAGTAGGCACATTCAAATTTATTTTGATCGAATAGAGTGGGCCCATTTCCTTGCCAATTAAAAGAAAGGAGAATGTTTAAATGCAGAATTTCTTCATATCCTAGCTGTAGTTCGAGTTTCCGCTTCAAGATTCTCTTTCCCCGTCATTGTTTAGAACTTTCGTTTGAAACATCGGTTCTCGGGGTAAATTGAATTGAAGGAATTCTATGCCTTATGATTTCATTTCCTTAATCCCAACCATTTCTAAGTAATTTTGATCAGAAAATTGGTCCCTGTTAACTGTGCCTTTAACAACTAATTGCATAATAATAAGGGGAGACTTGAGAAATGAAAATTTTAACCCCATAAAAATTCCTAAAAGATGCTGGTTACTACCAGAAACAAACTCCAAGGCCTTTTGGCGAAGCCTTTTCCAGAACTCCTATAGGAAGAGGTGAGTGAGTGAGTGGAGACGATGAGGTGGGGAGTGGGGGGGGGGAGGAGGGAAACTGTCAATGGTGTAAAGCTCGAATTCTGTCATCTTGGTTCGCATGAGCCAGCTTAACTAATGATGATGGCCATTTTGCTCATTATGGCATTGAAAACACCAAACCAGGTGACAGCATACAACGCAAATCCAAATTGAATTTTTTACAAAGATTTGAAAGTCTGTCCATTCTGACCAATACACGGGCTTTAAATATTACCGCGGCTAGATGTGCCTCAACATGTTCCACTATTAATACCTAATTTCAGACAATCATGCTTATTAGAGGTATGTAATCGCATACTGTTCTCAAGTTACTACACGTTTATGCTCATTTTCCATTTATCACCAAGCTTGTTTAGGCCACACTGTTCACCAAGATGAAAAATGGCTTAATAGCTCAAAACCCTTTGATATGTTACCAAAAATGTAGCTAATATGCGTTTGCAACTTAAGAACTCGAAAGCTCCCGTGGTGCGCAAATTATTCTGCTTAATGCCTATTCTAGAATGGAGGGCAGTATAAGAGAATTCAACTTTTAGATTTACATTTGGAATTGTTTACCCAGAATACCTTCACTTACATGACCCGTCTCTACCATGTGGTCAATAAACTTTGTCCCTAACTATGCCAACAACCTCTGCGTCTATATGACTGTGCGAAATATTTCCCGAAATTATAGGTGTGACTAGCCTCGTAAAATCGGCCTATCAGCACACAGATACTTGTTGTTTAAGGACCTGTTATGACTGTCTTATAACCCTGTCAAAATTTTACATGAACGTTATGCACACTTATGTTTCATAACAAGTGCTTGCTATGCGTACTTGAGTTTTTCCCAGTTCTCAGGATTCCAGGTAGTGGGGCATAAACCCCAAGCAATTCATCGGGGCCGACAACTGCAGGCCATAAATAGGCAGTACTTGGGAATAGTTATCTTCAACGGACAGCATGAAGCCATCGACGCAGTTGCTGGCTTTCGCGTTTATTATTCTTAATCACCATTCCTTTCAAGTGCGAGTTATTCATTGCTATAAAGATACATTAACCGGTCCTCATATGATCCATATAGATAATGTTTATTTTCTTTTGTGGCCTAAACGTGCCGCAAAATCCAAACCAGTCTCCGACTTTACAAAAGCCTATAAGATCCCAGTAATCACCAGTTAAAATAAGCATATTGGCGTCAAGTGAACTACGTGTACAAAGTAAGTGAACAAATACGGTTTTGTGATTGGACTTAACTTACAATGGCAATAATGAAGGGTTCGAAATATTCCAATACCCTTCTTGGTATTGAAAAGTGAACTTCTAGCAGAAAAGAGGTGTTTATCAAGTGTGATGGTCAAAATAAATTTTTATAAGTGAACTTCAAAATTAATTCATTTGGAAAAGCAGGTACTTATTTTCATATCACATATTGAGTTATTGTCATTATATTGAAGTCAAATCAAATGACCCACTTTCATCGAATCTAACCTCCTACAACAGCAGTGAAATCCTAAGAAAATCAGCCACAACACAATAAAAAAATTAAAATATTCCATTATAGAAAAAATATGTTACAGCACTTCGCTTAATAAGGCATCTACTTCAAATATCATTTTTAACTAAAAACGATTGATGACTTCCGACGAAATTTCTTCGTAGATTTTTAATAAAGGTGTACGTGGGGAATGAAGGTTTATCATTAAATTGTTTCCAACCAACAAATGGTTGGGAAATTAGAAATGAAGGAAGGTAAGTTGAAAAAAGGCGAGTTTTGGATATTTGTCGCTTTTAAGAATATGTAGTTGTGAGTTATTATGATTGAACATTTAAATTATGCATGGTTTTGATTGAATCAGGTTCAATCTAATAATATCGTTATCAATTGGTAATAGATCAAACAATTTCAGACAATCTAAGACCAAGAAACAATGCATAAAACTCTGCTTCAGCTTGAATGAATACGGTTAATTTAGATCCTTTAACTGAATAAATGCAACCATCCAAGAGTGTAAGTTGTTGAACTTATGTAAATTCAGTTCTCCCTCTCAACCACTGGAAGAAGATATAACTTGAAGGGGCAAGACTGGCTATTCTTAATTGGAATAATGGACAAGTAGTATTGTTCATCGGTGGAAAGCGTTTGCAGTCACTCAGGAGATGAATTATTAACTTAAAGATATTGGAACACAAGTCACTAATTTGGTAGCTATTCAGAAGCATGTGCTCGAATTAATTGAATTTGAAACCTGAGCCTTTAATTTGCTCCTAGTATATTTATACACCTCTCTCTTTTATCATACAATAAAGTCTTGCTACTTCTTCAATTAAAATTACTATTTTTTGTAGTTCCATAGGTAATAGTGATAGTAATAATGATGATTGCTTAATTACAAACAGAATTTCTACTAATACTCAATAGGTATATTTTAACTTACTCTCCTGTAAATTATATCATATTTTGCGATAAACTAAAACAGAGACGCCGAGTTATTTTCATGAAATCTGATATGCAGCCGCGATAAATTCTATTTTTTCGACCAGAATTTACTTCTCCGTAAATGGAGATTTTCAAAAGTAAGCAAGAAGTGATTAAAATCTCAAGCATCGGGCTTCCATATATCACTTATCCATCTTTAAAAAATGTACAAAAGTGAGAGCACCTTACTTGTAATTTATTATAACAGACTATTTTTAAAAAGCTTGGCATGAGATTTGTTGATTTACTTTACTATTGACGAGTAGTATACGTTAAAATCTGAAATAACACCTAAAGTACTTTTGCGAAGTGTTCGTGCAGGTTAAAAATGATTTGTTCAATACTAGACAATTAAACTAATTATTAGTGAATATTATTATTATTATTACAATTTAAATGAAAATCCGTTTTCACTGATCTCGAATTAATCGTGGCCTAAGGCCTTTTAAACGCTTAATGAGTGGTTCAGCGTTTGATATAAGCTAAAAGAAAATGATTTCAAGTAGAAAATAATTTGTCCGAAACTTGTAATTTTGCTTATTTTTTTTCCTAATTCACTTTCGATCTATTACATGAAGTGTAAAACTGTTAAAATGGGGAGATTGCATAATAAAATATTAAGAAATACAGCTGTTCACGGGTTTGGTTTCTATTAATATCTTTTCCAGCGGGAAAATTAATTATCATTTTAAGGTAACATAAAATTGATCGGCCTCTTTACCTTCCCATATATTTTCACTTCCATTGTGTGATTTAAAGTAAATTTTACAAGAAAAAATACAAAACGAATTAGGAATACATGTACTTGGAGAAATTGTTTCTATCCCAGAAACTTTATCAGCACATGTTTAAGGGATATTTTGTGGCATAAACAGATCATATTCATATGGAATTTCTAAAACGGTCATATAAAGATCATTTTGAATGATTTTAAAGTAGTAATTTCGAAGGTAATGATGCATCAATTTGGATATAAATTTTTTTTATGGGCACGGAATCATGAAATGTAATTTCGGATCGTTTGGAACGTGCTATTTAGCAGTTATTGTAAAAAACCTTAACGACAAAATCAAATGTCACACCGATGTTTCCTTTTGCATCTTATTAGTGTATAAGTGACTTTTAAGGAGCAGTCAGATTTTCTCCTAATTTGATAGGATAGTAAAGGCAGTGCGACAAAATGCTAACTTCGAATGCTGAAATATGTCCATTTTTTCTGTTTCGATTTGTGAATATTGATTTGCAACTAGAATGTTTGATTTTATTTTTTGCGATTAAGCAAACAATAGGATTGAACTAGTAAAACTGCCACCTTTTGGAAGTGCTTCAAATAACTTTAAGTAATGGTATTTGACAATTCTTCATGTGAGTTAAAACACATAGTGAAGAGCTTTTTCAATTATACGACTGTGGTAATTTGTAGAAGTGAATTTTTACTTGAACCTATGAGTAGATCTCATGAGAATTATTTAAATTAATTGAATCTGTGATCACCATTCATTTACATTAAATTCCCTCATTTCTTTACGCAGTACATTTAAATAAACAAGTCCTTATCTGGTTTATGATTTAAACACGGGGTAAAGATTTTTATCGCACCAAGAACCATGAGTAGGACAACATGGGAACTTACCTTTTCTAAATTCGTTATTTCAGTTTGTTCATGTTTATTTTATAGCAGAATGGAGTAATGGAGTTTAGCTGACTAGGCATGTAAGGAACTACAATTAACAAATTTTGGTTTTCAATACCAATGGCCTGCTTCCATTCAGACCTTACAAGTACCTTCTAGTTCAGATTCGTTTAATTTAAAAAGTATACAGCCGAATTCAATGAGTTTAAGTGATCAGAGGTGGCAACCCTCACACTCTAGGGTAGCCAGGTCATTTGCTAGAACATTCAGTGCCATAAATAACTCGTCATATCTTTACGACTGAAATTTTAAAGTGGCCTTTACAAGTGATTTTATATACTTTATAAGAAAGGACGCCGAACTAAAAATCAAAGCAAACTGGAGAACAGATCTTGAATTTAAAAATTGCATTTAGATATATTTGCTTTCTATTGTGGGACACGGTATCGCGTTGTGCTTCATCGTATGCCTGCATGTCTGCTCGCCAGGATTGGGAGGTGCGGCCGTACAACTCTGTGTGCAGCGACCGTACAAACAGTGACCAATCATCGACCTCTGTTTAACCTAATCCCCCATCCTGAACATGAGTAGTTCCCTGCGTGTACACACTTTATCCACAATATACGTCCTGAATAAACGTGCTTCGTGCTACATGTCTGTTTCCTTTATAGCTGGGCTATAGCTTAGCTAGTTCTGGGAGTCTAGCTAGATGTTGGAGAATCTGCCATAGAGATTTCTGAGTCATTCAGGCTTTACTAAGGTAGCAAACCGCTACACAATTTCTTCAGGACACAATGAATTTATTCTCCTGCATAATATAATAAGCAGTGTGTTTTATTGGTTAAAAAATTTAAGATCTCACCAATGGCAGGTTGTTATCTAACTTTTAATATGAATTTAAGCAATAGGCACTTTATGTACCTCCAGTTTCCAATTTCCCTACCCAAACTAGGCCGAGCTGAAGCCACTCATATGATATATATTGGCGCTTAAAAAGATTTCCGAGTGACTCACACAACTACTTCCGATGGTACTGCTGGTTGTCGTAACGATGACAACTGTAGGGGTAGATATTATACGCACAAAATGATGCTAGAAAAGCACTTTTTAGTGTTCAGTGAGATTAAACGCACTCCCTATCTAGGATTGATTATAAGCCGTTGGCGTTAAAAGTAAATTTTCTGTCTGGAATGATGTTCATGTGACTTACTATGTATTATGTAATGAATACTTAAATAATGCTCCAAAAAGCAAAAAAAACTGGCTGGCTTTGCATTTTGCGGAAATTCAAAATAAGCCCAGTGAGTTGGCTGGCCACCCCCCCCCCCCTCTATGAACACAGCTCACTTTTAGTAATTTTTTTCAAAATTGTTTAACTTCCACAGTTTAATTAAAACAAATTGATTTTAATGAATTAAATGGTTAATCTATGGTAAGGCACAAATATATTGCAGGTAAAGTACATTCAGATGATATAATTTTATGAAAAAATTCGATGTTTTAAAGTAAGATAAAAAAAATCTATGGAAAAGAAAAATCTTTTAGTGCTATAGAATTCATGAAAATAGAGAAAAAATTTACGTTCATGACTTCTTAATAAAAGATTTAAATACAAACAAGCACTTCTAAATTTTGTTTAAGAAATCGCCCAAGTTTCGTAGTCATTTGAAATTTTGAATCGACTTGAAATAGCGCAGGGAAACGAGTAATTGTTTTATACATCTCAAACTCCTAAATAAATATCATAACACCACATTGTAAAGAAACTAGAATCAATAGTTTGTAAGTTGGAACTGAAAGGAGAATGGCCAATTGTATCAACTCCAACAGCTCAGAAAAGGGACTTGATTCTCTGAGGTATATGGCGATAATGAAATTGAGATATGCCGGCAAGTCTTTTCCTCTTATTAACGATAACAAAATGGCCCAATTTTGAAGGTCTTATTAGTTCCAACCAACTAATCTGCATTTCCCCCCCCCCATTGAGCTCTTTTAATTTAGTCAAGCTAGCTTTACTCTACAAAGATAGTTGTCAACCACAAGCTGGTGGTGAAGTTTAATTTTGTAGCTCATTCCGCTTTAAAATTGTGCAGATGTGAATTTTTTAATTGTGAGTGGAGGACATTCTTCCCCGAATTATAAGGTGATATGCTTTCATATTACCGACCTGGATCGAAGACACACTAAGAAATCAAAAGGATGGCGGGAAGCACTTGTAAGCTGATTTGTTGGAATGACTCACAGCATAAATGCAAACAAAATATATAAAAAAAACAATTCGTTTTATAAAACAATGTGGATAAAGAAGAAAACGCGTGAAGAGCATTAAATTCGTTGATTTCTACACTTAATTGGGCATAGATTGATGCAATCTTTTATCAATAAATGGAGTGACATTTAAACACTTTACTTAAAGGCATTTTAAAGCTCGCTAATGCACTAATAAACCGGCGTTTCGTAATTCCACTTATGGTTGGTAATGCATTTGCATCTGAAACCCTTAAATGCTCAATATTCTTGTATTTAAAATTTGGTGAATTTTGTATGCTTGACTTTTTCAAGAGCTAGAGTAAATGTTTAGACAACCTGGCGGTTTTCATAACCGCTATTGAACAGTGAAGTCCTCTCACCTTGCATACATCAGTTAATCTATCAAACTTTTGAAGGAGCACGAATAGTCATCCTACAGTACGTCCGATCGAGAAATCACTTTTCTGGGCACAATTTTAAGCCACGCTTTAAATACTTTACTAATCTACAAAATTTTGCGAATAAATGCAAGCTGTAATCTTCCATCCAACATTTTCTGCTCTCTCTAGATCCATCTCCGCCGGTCACCTCCTGAAATCAATTCAATTTAGCCAACTCTTCTCAACCTTCAATTTACCTGAACTATTTTTTTTGTCTTATAAACCTATCTGTGGAATTCAAGGTTTAAGGATAATTTTGAATGTTTATTTCTTAATCTTTGGTGTGAAGTTTAGGCATCGTGAACAGGACTCAATGACAAGTTAAACGGCATGTAAGAAACCATTCAGAAAAGGATTGTTTTACCTAAGCCCTCCTGTTCCGTAAGTCTAATTTGATTCTCCATGCATTTTGCACCCATTTATTTATGCCGCAGTCTCACCGTTAGTTAGACGACACAATGAGGGACAAAGCATATGCCAGTCGTGGAATCGTTTCCTTTTTTCAAATTCGCCATTTCTGCACACTCTGAATTGTCCTCACCCAGCAATGTCTCTCCAAATTCCTCCTTTCATTCCGACCTAATTTCTGCCATTTCACTAGGGACAGAATTTAGTATCCCGTTGAATTTGGGAAGATCAATAGTTTTAATGGGGGGTATTTTAGCAAACTTGATTCGTTTCTTAGAGTAGCCTTATTGTCACGATTGGACTATTTCGTATTCAATTAACTTCAGAGAAGCAAGTCTCATATATTTCGAATTTGACTATTTCCTTATAGGATTCAAATTTAAATTTTTGGTTGCACACCAATTTGCAATTTATTTTTAAATAATTTTTTTACTTCCACAACTTCCAAAGTACTGCCAGTGCTTCTGACTGAGACTTGTATTTCATCTTAAAACCCGTTGACACTGGACGACCCTTAAGTCATCTATGAGGGTTTATTGCGCACTATCTGCTTATACAGTGTTGTGTAGCGTGGCCACTTTCGGCAAATGAAACGCGATCACATTCATTAGGTTTTTAAGTCCCAATTGGGGGTCATAATTTGGGTGTTATGAATCATTCAAAGGGTATTTGGAAGGTTGGCAATGCTACCATGTGCAATTTGATCAAACAAGCGATAAATCCAATATGCCTACTATTTACATATTCAAGATGAGCGAATAATTTTTTTCAAGATCTCCTAATTAAAATCCCTTTGACAACTCGGCTTTGTTACGTTAAGTTCATATGAGTTTCCAAAATACCATGTGAGAAAAAATTAACTGACGTCACAAGAGATCTAACAGCTTAGCCAAAACATCAATCAATAATCCAATTAGTAACCCACGGTATTAATAAAGAAATTTGAATTTCAGAAAGTGGACCATCCATTAACTTAATACCTTACATACAGAATCCTGAAGTCTCGATGACTTTCGAATTTGCTCCTCTTGGTCATTTATTGAACTTGTTTCGAACTAATTTCAGTAAAAACGTGTCAAGTTATTTTAACTAGCTGCTTCATATCCCTGCTCCATAATGAAGCAAACTAAGATACCAGATATTGAATCTTGATATTAAATTATTTAATTAAAGCAACTTTTTTCGTAGAGCGAAACAGCTGGTGCAGATTCATCGACTTTACATTCACATCATTCAAGGCCTGGTTTCAATTTCAGTAAAATCTACCACTTTCAAGGACGATTGTGCCTTAAAAGGATCCCTTCGATACTTGCACGATAACGTACAAATCATCAATGCTTTGACTCCAAATACGGCTAGACAAAAGCCTCTTTCAGAATTATTTGACTTGTTCAGTTGGTCTATAGAAAACAGTTAACATATTACAGGACCCAAATTGAGGAATTCATTTATCGAAATCAATTACTCATGCCCAAAATAGGTTTGCTTTATCCGCATTTGGGAAAATGTTAGTTTTTAGTAGCCAGCAATTGCAAGAAAATTCATTTAACTGCAATAAATATCTTCCTAATAGTGACAATGAAAATCACATCTTTCTCCTCTCGGCAGACTTTAGTTAGATTCTAGAACACCGGTGAAGATAAATGGATAATTGTAATGAGAAGAAATTAAGCACATCCGGGGGCGTATTTTGCAGGCGTCCAAAATTGAATCACACGAAATTACCAAGGTATTCCGGGGATTCCAGACTAATGCTGAGTCATCGAGTTATTACTGCGAGATAAAATGCTTGGTCGGATTCACCAATATTTAATTTAAGACTGACACAAAGTGTGTTCTGCAATGTAAAGATTAGTCACATTCTATAAGTTGAGCGTAATCTGCGACGGATGAGAGGTGATTGTACGTCGGTGGAAGCGCTTATTCACTAGAAGGGAAACGGCAGATTCATTAGTTGAATGAGAACATAATAATTCACTGAGTTTCTAAGTCAGAATATAGCAGAATGGTTAGATTTTAAGATTGAGAGTGAATATCGATCCACGATCACGATGAGATCGTGAGATTCTAATAGGTAAATAAAGTGAAATCCGTAAGTAAATTGACACCTGACTTACCAATCGTGTCATTTGCACCATGAGATGAATGATAGATCACCGAGGCGTCTTGGCCTTATCAGGGCATGCGGACATCTATGTGGAGTCAATTAAATCTGGGAGACCAGTCTCGTACCTAACCAATGGAAAGTTCTGGCTAAAATTATGGAAAGAATGGTTAACAGGAAACTCACCCGGTTCCTTGAGACCAACAATATTCTT